>JASSUY010041295.1:6648-23579 GCA_032466535.1 Forpus xanthops
TTCTGGTGTCCTCAACATAAAAAGGACATGGAACTGTTGGAACAAGTCCAGAGGAGGACCACGAGGATGATCAGGGGCTGGAGCACCTCCTGTATGAAGATAGGCTGAGAAATTTGGGGCTGTTCAGCCTGGAGAAGAGAACACTGTGTGGAGACCTCATAGCAGCCTTCGGGTATCTGAAGGGGGCCTATAGGGATGCTGGAGATGGACTCTTCATTAGGGACTGTAGTGATAGGACAAGATAGGACAACAGGATTCAATCTTAAACAGGGGAAGTTTAGACTGGATATAAGGAAGAAGTTCTTTACTATGAGGACGATGAGGCACTGGAATAGGTTGCTCAGGGAAGTTGTGAGTGCTCCATCACTGGCGGTGTTGAAGGCCAGGTTGGACATAGCCTTGGGTGACATGGTTTACTGTGATATGTCCCTGGGCATGGCAGGGGGTTTGGAACTAGATGATCTTAAGATCCTTTCCAACCTTAACTATTCTGTGATTCTATTCTATGAGTCTATGAATATAGTCTCTTTTATCAAAGGTGAAATGTTTTACAATGTTGTAATTTTTCACTGAATTTTGGGGGTGATCTGTTATTGGCAAGAGACAAGGAGGCTAGGTAGTAAAAGTGTAGGACACTGCTTGATTTGGGATGAACAACAGTGCTGTGACTGAAGCAGAGCTGAGATTGGAAGCTGAATTCTGGTATAATTCAGGCCAGTTGCCAAATGCTAAGCAACTGAGTGTGACAGACAATGATATACAGCCCTCTTTTACAATGCAGTTCTATTTATGAAAATGCTGAAAAAATTTTGTCATTTTTTCAGTTTGGAAATGAAAACAAGTTTTTCAGCAACTTCTCTAGATCTGCCATTTAATTTCAATGTTCTGTTCAACCTCTAGCTTTAAGTAGGACATGTGTGTTAGGTGTAAATGATTTGTGGCAAACATGGATATGAAAATATTTTCTGGAGAGTGAATGAGTAATTAATGATTGCCACAGTTATTTCTTAAGTACATTTTTATTTTGAGGTCTACTTCAAACTGTGATAAAGCTTTTCTATGTGCATGGTCAGAAGAAATAAAGCAATGAAAAGGGGATAGCAGTTGTTTATTTTCCATTAATACTGAAAGAATCAAGTTAAACTCAATGCTGAACTTTTACTTTTGGATAGGGTAATCTGTATGATATCATTCTACCTCCTGTTTAGCTGGCTACCTACAGAAACAATAGACCATAGTCTCTATCAACTACTGGTTGCACTGAATTGAATGACAACTCCCATAACTTCATGATATACTTCCTTGGCACATCTCAGGAGTAAGGTGAATGCATTAAGTTCTTTAGGCAGTATTTATTAGAACTTATAATGGATCCCATGACTTGGATTTGATCTAGAAGTTTATTCTTCTCTGAACACTAATAACTATTCTATTTTCTGTTCACCTGAAATGTTGTTCCAGGAATTAATTTAATTTTTTTTTTTTTGCTAAGAAGTTCTTAAAAGTAGGCTCTGGCTGGTATGAACAGATGGGTGGATGTTTTAATCTTTCAGCCCAAGAGGCAGGTGAAGCAGTAATACTAATGTCTAGATAATTTTCTTCTTTTTTTTTTTTTCAGCACATCTGCTACAATTTTCAGCTAGTATTTATCCTCTCCATTGCTTGAAGACAATACCCTCAACTGGTGAACAATTCAGTCACTACTCTTCAACATTGCCCACAGACTTTATGGAAGTAAAGCATTTTAACACCAAAAAACCAAACTCTCTTGGTTTTTACTTCTTGCATTCAGACATCTGTAGCTCCTACTGAGTCATGTTGGGAGTAGGTCAGGCTACTCAAGCAGGAAGCAAAGAGGGCTGGATGCTCCCTTCCTAGAGGCACACCTGTTTTAACTGAAGTACTCCTCATATGGATTTTATTTTATCTAAACCATTTTCTATCCCCAAAAATATTGATTCATTCAGTAGCCAGAATTGCTTCCTGAAAAGTCTCTAGAGCAGCATGCAGCTGAATATCAGTCTTATTGTGATTGGATTAATTCACTGGAATGTCATCAGTGTGGAGGCGGGTGCCTTCCAACCTTGAGACCAGCTGGAAGTGCTTTTTCTGGAAACTTCCAGGTGCCAAAAGGCAGTCAGTGGAAGCAATTTCAGACACAGAATTAATGAAGGTAGCGGCAGATGATATTGGGCAGGAATATTTGGCAAAACATCTGATTTTTAAAAGGAACAGTAGCTCTAATCAGATGAATAATGAGTTATATATGATGAAAGGGATGTTCATCCACAAGATCCTTTCTTGTCCAGTGTGCTTAATGCAATATGTACTTTTATGGTTCCCATTTGGTTGAGGCATACTGCCCATGTACTAGCTAGTGAGCCATCGTAGATATTCTCCCAGACTTCCATTTTACTCTTGCAAGTGTCATAATGAAACCCATACAGAGTTAACAGAACATTTTTTTAATGACCATTAGTTGTATTTGTTATAGCACTGAAGTTTATCTAATCCCATAAAATCTTTGGAATGTAAGTATGGTGGAATCACCAGAGCTTTCATTCAAGTAAATATTTAAGAGTGTTTATGACAGGTAAAACCTGATTTACCACTGCTGGAAAAATATAATTTCTTGTTAATGTTTTCTTCTTTAGTCCCTCTTCTTTATTTTGTTCAATTCATGTTAGTGTGTTACCTGTGCTATTTAGGGGTTGGGATTAGAGTACAGCTTGCAACTTTGATTCATACATCTGGTTCAAAACCAGCTTATTTACTGCCTCTGTACAGGCACTCTTAACACCAGCAACTGTGCATGCAAATTCTCAAGAAACATATCTTTGTTTCTTAATCTCTATTACTATGTTGCTTTCAGTCTCTTTGAAGATCTGTGCAGAGCTTCTGTCAATGAAATTACTGCATTTAGCTTCTTGTGTTGAAATATTTTCCAAAAACATAGGCAATTTTGATCATCTTTGGCAATGTTATTTTCACATACTTTTTCTTTAAGTCATCCATCAAATGTAGATGATACATTTTGTGCATTGGGAAGGAGCAGTGTAATATATCACTTTCACACTTCACATGCTATCATGTATTTCTTAAGGTTCTCTAATATTCTTCTTGATTATATGTCACTATTTTCTTATTCCAAGTACTGTTATTGTAGTAAAATTTATTCACAACTTGACTAGTGGTAAGATCAAAGTCAGTGGCAGTTCTGCACACCTGGGCAAGTTGACTTCTATAGTAAGGTTACTGTTAATTTTTAGATGGTGAATTAACTTCTAACTTAGATTTTTACATTTTGTGTCTTTTAATATTTATTGAAAACATTAATTACTATTCAATTAAAATGCAATTTAATTGCTATGTTATGATCTTTGTCTCTGAGTTAAGAGTATATTGTTTAACACATGTGACATCATCTAATGCTGTATCAAGAGTTGCAGCAGGCAAACCTTTCTAAGTCTTCATTATTCATTACTTTCCATTCTGATCCTTGTAGCTCCTGGGACCATCAAGTCATCACATGCCAGCTCTCGATTATTATTGTTGTTGGCACAGGCTTGTCAGAGCACTAGAGCTCCTGGCAAGGCACATAAAGGACTGGTGTGTGGTGTCACAATTACACATTACTGCAAATTATTATCTTCCTGAGTTTCGTCCTTGTTATTTTCCTATGCAAGTTTCTATGTGTACAGTCCTGTGCCATTGTAAGAGTATTTGCAATGGAGCTTTATGATATTCTGCCTTCATTTCGGAATTAATTATTTGCATTTTCCTTTTTCATAGAAAGTATTGCTTCCTTTTTAAATGTACACGGCATGAAATCACCAATTGATTGAATCAGGGGTGAATATCTTGTTTAGCAACTCTGATTTATCAGTAAAACCTAGCTTTCTAGAAAAACTGCAGGAAATACAGGTGATATCTGCCATATGTAAAAAGTTCTCCATCAAGACTAGTTTTGCAGCAACTAGGGGCAGATTTACATTTCTAGGGATCATTATTAAAACACTTGTACAAGCTACAGTGCAGAAGCCTAGGAAAATTAAGCTAATCACTCTGGTGCCTGGTAGTATAAGTTTCCCTACCTGCAAGCATGAAACAGTTGTCACACCAGATGACATTTTATTAAAGGGAGATTACCCTGTTTCCTAAGGTGCTTCTCCTCACACACATAGCCTACCCTCCTAAATGTACAGCGCTCTGCAAGCACAGAGTGTACTTTTTTTTTTTCACAGCCTTCTCCTTTGAAGAGGGAGGCAAATGGGGAGAGTGACACTTCATTCTCAGTTTGGGATTGACAAATCCAGATGCTCTGGCACCTTCTGCCAGATGTCAGGGGCCTTCTTTTTGCTGCTGGGGAGTTTGTGGTAGGAGAGAAATGCTTCTGATCCTCTGGCCTGCTCCAAGGGCCACTCTGATTTAGGAGGAGAACGCAGTTTCCTGTCCTACTGGTTTTACAGCTTTTACGTACAGGTTTCTCTATTGATTTACTTTAGCTAATTCAGTCCTCTTAAATAAATGTGGCTCCTAAACAGACTTGTTGCCTTAGATGGGAGTGACTGTTTACCCCAGGGATAGGTCTGCTTTATTTTCCCCAGACTTCTGTACATCATCTCGGTGTGAAAACTTAAACATAAATGCTTCCTAAAGATGATAACACAACCAAACATCAGAAGACTATCTGCCATTTCTGGTGATTTCCCTTCCCTCTGCAGTTCTTGGGACAGCAGGGTGCATTCAGCCCTCCAGCTTCTGACTGCTTGGACTTCTATAGGGCATAGATACACTCTCTATATAGTGTTGCTTTCTTTCCTAATTTTGCTTCAGATTTCTAAATATGCATCTTCTCTTCCAGAGCTCCTTGTCTTCCTCATTGATTTTATTAGAGTTGCATCCCATTTTCTTATCACCTAATCCTTCCTGCTTCTATAATAAGTTTCTTCCACTGTTACTTCCTCAAATGGAAGCATTCTTGCTTTAAGTTGAAAGCAGTTTAGATTGATGTTCTTGGAAGATAGGATGATAGAGTTGGGGTGTTCAGCCTGGAGAAGAAAAGGCTGTGTGGAGACCTCACAGCAGCCTTCCAGTATTTGAAGGGGGCCTATAGGGATGCTGGGGAGGGACTCTTCATGAGGGACTGTAGTGAGAGGACAAGGGGTAATGGATTCAAACTTAAACAGGGCAAGTTTAGATTGGATCTGAGGAAGAAATTCTTTACTGTAAGGACAATGAGGCACTGGAATAGGTTGCTCAGGGAAGTTGTGAATGCTCCATCACTGGTGGTGGTCAAGGCTGGGTTGGACATAGCCTTGGGTGGCATGGTTTAATGGGAGGTGTCCCTGCCCATAGCACAGGGGTTGGAAGTAGATGATCTTGAGGTCCTTTCCAGCCCTAACTATTCTATGATTCTATGATTTAATATACCACACTTCATTTCAGCTTAATACAGGGTTATAGAGCTTACTTTTACTCCTCTTCTGCAGAATTGTTCCTTTCTACACTTTAATATATTTTTTTCCATCTCACTTTATCTACTATCCCTTCCATGAAGCTATGGATTTACAGCAAAATTAATGTTTTCCTTTTTCAGAAAGTACCATCTTTCTGGAGAAAATGTGATTGATCCAAACATGTACCTGCCAAAAAGAACTCATTAATAAAATCCTTCTGTATATTTTTCAGCTTTTCAGCAAAGTCCACCAGTTCAAATTTGTTAGCCTGGCCATCTGTCGTAGTAGGCTGAAGCATTTCTTATAATAGTTTTATCATGTTATCTCCCTCCTATCCTCCCTGTATTCAAACTCTACTTTCACTCTCATCATGAAGCTAAAGAAATTTCATTGACTTCTGTGGAATAATGCTTGGTTGGTTGCTTGCATTTGGTTTGTTTTGTGTTTGTTTTTTTTTTTCTAAAGTAAAATCTGTCTCATTGTCTTTTTCAATTTTGGATAATTTCATTATTTTAGTACAAAAATATCCTACATTTTATGACTTCGTAATTCTTTACCATAAGGCACTCTTTTACACGCACAATATTATTGAGTACTTTCCACATCACTTTTAATCTTCTGTTGATTTCTAAGTCATACCATTGCCTGAATTATTTTGCTTTGGACCCATTTCAGAACTGTTATTAATTGCTTCCTTTCTTTTCACAGGGTAAGATAAAGCCATTAGCTATGTTTCTGCTCTTCTCCATTTCTAGAAATATAGCACAACTGCTCAGCTCACTCTTGAGCCAGCCATCTATTTATCTTTCAAATAGAAGGATCTGCAAGACTACAGATCTGAGTCTAGGCATAACGCAAAATGTCACAATGACTTAGAGAGTTAAAATGATGCAAGTGTAGTTAACTCTTATTAAGTAGGTCTGATTTCCAGGTACTCAGATAACAGGCTTGAAATCTGGATTCCAAGTTAACGGAATTTCTGGCACTGATTTCAGTGGGTTTTATGGACCTCTAGTTAGCTGTGAGTTTGCTCCTTCATGGTCTGTGTAATATATTACAGAGAGAATGCCGCAGTAAGCTAAACACTGCATAAGTGAATTAACTTCAGGTGAAGTACTCGAAAGTCTTTTACACTGATTCCTTTTATATTGACTGTATGCATTCACATTCTTGTTTAATGTGGTCAAAATTCATTCTGATGAAATTCTGCTAACTACAATCCATTTATATAGTGATTACACACGCAATAAGAATAATTTAAGAAGTCAGAAACTGTGAGTTTTTGCTGTTAAAATATTTCATAATTCATTTCAGAGCTTGAGCAGACTTAATAGTGATATTAAGGCAGCAGAACTTTTACTAAATTATACCTTTTGTGAAGAAATAAGCATTGATTTTTTAATAACTTGCCCATTTGGTTCTCATTTTGTACTATAGTTAATATTCTTACTAGAATGATAAATCTTATTTTCCATTTGAAAGTTTTAAATTGTTCAATCTCCAAAATCTCCATGTGAGTTATAGCTTATACAAATTGTATCCAACTATAAGCAGAAATTCCAAAGAAAGATTTCTCAAAGGTAACCTGAGAAAAAGCTTCAGTTTTTCTGTCAGTATTCAAATGTATAATATGTATATTGTAGATTTTCTTTTTTCTCTACATCTGTGTACACGCATGCAGGGAGCCAGTTTGCATATGCATATACAGAAACAGCACACATGCAATTATGATATATTACCTGGTATATGTCCACTGTGTCCACTATGTCAGACTGAAAAAAATATAATTGTTTTGTTTTTTTTTTTTTTTTTTTTTTTTTTATCTCTTTCTTCTTCGCATAGCAGCATACTGAGTGCTGATGATTTTTTGGTTAAGTTCATTACACGTCTCCAAACTCTCATAGAGACAATTTCATGAAAATTTAAATGCTTTCAATGACCTAACTTCTATGAGAAAGAAGCAGGAAAAAAAAAAAAGAAAACAAGGACTGACATAAGTATTTTAGTTTAGCTGACCATCTCTCATGAATTTCTTATTGATATGGCAAAGTAATGCAGAATGAGACCAACCATGGTATACGTGATACTTGAAAGGAAGGCCTCTGAACATAACCTACATTCCAAGAATTGCTTAAGGATGAAATTTTCCCATTTTATATTTTAATAAAACCTTCCTTGAAAAAGAAAATAAAGAATTTTTTTTTTTTTTTTTGTAATTCAGGTGTCGTTAGTATTACACATAAATCTGGTTTTATCTCATCTCATTTCACTTGACATGGCTCAGGAATCTAAGTTATGAGTCTTCTTCATCTTTCTTTAATCAATGAGAAGAGGTAAGGTTTTGCTTCACTGTTTCCCAAGGAAATTTGGGCAATTAGAACACTAATTTAGGTACTTTAAGCCACTAAAGCATCAAAGGATGGATCTGAATTGCCTTGCTTATATCACAGATCTTCATCCTAAAGCCAGCTCACAGATAGAGAGATGCTCTTCAGTACTAAGGCTTTTTGTACTTCTGGTAAGAAAAAAATTACTGTTCAATCTGTAAACCTGAGTTAGGTGAACCTTGCTGATGTTACTTGTCACTACTGTTATTTCAGCATTGCTCCTTACTTCTTTTTCTTAAGAATCAATCACATTACATTTGATCCAAAACCATAATAACTTGAAAAGCAAGTCCTTTGCAGTCACCAGGCTGCTGAGAGGTGTTCCTCTTCATGATGGGTTTCTAAAGTCTTGTTTATTAGTCAGAGATAGAGATCCTTATGCTCTCTTTTGTTGTGCAATGGGTACATGGAGCTTAGAGTTACAAGGCTAGACAGAAAAGCTGTCTAGGTCTACCTCTTTTTCTCTTGAAATTGGCTCTTTGCACACTCATTGCTGAATACTAAATCTTATAAAGCTCAAAGTGAACCAACCAAGACAGTTTTGGAAAATCAAGGTGACAGCATTACAATACCTCATATTGCAATTTTTTTTTATTTTCATAAAATCTAATAAAAGAGCAGTTGCTCTACTAAAAATGTTTTACCTTGGAATTACATACCAGCAGAATGTCTTAAAAAATATTCTCTAGCTGCTGATTGGTGAACAGAAAGAATCTCCTCTTTTTGGAAGAACTGTCCAGTTATGCATACTTTAAGTTGTTTGGATATCAGAGTTTTTAGTCAGGAAAGCAAATTACATTCAGGTAATTATAGCAATGCAATATGTTCTTTGTGAGTCTAAAATCGTAGAATCAGAGGATGATTTGAGTTTGAAAGGATCTTAAATATCACCTGGTTCCAACCCCTGGCCATGGTAGACAGACCTCCCACTAGACCAGGTTGCTAAAAATCCCATCCTGCTGCCTTTGAGCACTTCAGCGATGGGCAGCCACAACTTCTCTGGGCAAACTGTCAGAGAATGACTCCTGTCTCTGCCAGGCTAAATCTATACTTTATTTATTTCAGATTAAATTTGTCTATTTGGAATTCAAATAAAGGGTATCTGCCCCAAATATACTGAATGGTTGATTGAAGAAAACATGTATAGTGTATATGTTAATACTGTGGTAGGATGTACTTATATAGTCTTGAATTTGTCTGCATTTCTGACTCTCAAATTGGAAAGACTTAATATAATTGTATTAAGGATATTATTTGTGGGCAGTCACACCAATTTGCATTAAATCAGTACTTTTAAAAAAACTCAGCTGCTACTCAGAACTGAAAAAAAAAACACTCAGTAACACATTCCTAGTAACCTAAAAATACTGGATGGAACAGCAACAAGTGTCTTTGGAACAGGAGCATTTTCAAAAAGTGAATATGCAGCCATTCTCTTCCTGACACTACCTGAAAAACATTGACAAAGATATGCTGCTTTTAACTTGGACAGAAGAATTCGGTGAAGTTTTCAGTTTAGTCTTGTGTTTGTGTGTGTGTGTGTGTGTGTTGAGAGATTTATGTTTTCTTTCATTATTAGCATTCTCAAACCATTTACAAATTTGGGTGTTTTCAGAATTAGTCATTGAGTCCCCTTTGATGACACACATTACAGGGGTCTGCTTCAGTGGAGGAAACTGGGAGCCAGATAAACTTCTCAGCTGCAGCCTTGGCTACCATAATTATTTTCTCTTTTTCTGCTACCTGGAGAAGTTTTATTACCTGAAGATAGGAAGAAGTACTACTAGAGGTTCATCCTCTAATTTAGATATATAAGAGTTTGAGAATATCCCCTTTGAGCTATTCTCAACTTTTATGAAGAGAATATAGAAGGAAGTTGATAAGTTCATCATAGAGTTTTATTCCCTCAGAGCTTCGTACTCTGTGGTGTAAGATGTATGGTCTCAAACAGAGGATTTTATACCCCTGACTTTGAAGATCCCCTAGGTTAATCTTGCAGCAAGTGGTTTATAGAGCTAAGGTATTCCAAAAATGCCTTTGAAAGTAAGTGAGTATATGGTGTTGGTAGGACTCTAATTGTATGATGATGAAAATTCCCTACATGATCGTAATGTGTGGATTGTGTCTTGTTGCACTGAGAAGAGCAAAGTGTTTCTTTTGGTTGCTAGATGACTTATGGTGACTTTCATTTTTTTGTTGTTTCATTTTTTTTTTCAGCTCTCATTTGCAGCAACAACTCCAGAGTTGGCTGATAAGAAAAAATATCCTTATTTCTTCCGGACAGTGCCATCTGATAATGCAGTGAATCCAGCAATTTTGAAGTTACTTAAATATTATCAATGGAAGAGAGTAGGAACTTTAACTCAGGATGTACAAAGGTTCTCTGAGGTAAGATCCACATTAATTTCCACTATACAAAGAGAGCTACTAACATCAGACTTCCAAGAAGCTAGTTTCTGTGTTGATGGCAATTAAGTAAAAAGAAACAGACACACTGTTTCAGTGGTGTTTGGTTTTGTCTTACTTGATCACATTCACTGTACTGAATACACTTAATTCCCTTCTGGGGATTATTTGACTGTAATAAAAATTATCCATGCTTTCCCTTGTCTGCTTTTTAACACCCGAGATCATTGCACTTAAGTGCAAAAATATTAATATTTGGGGTTTTTTTTGTAGCAAAGTTTCCTTTGTGTTCTGTGACTTGCAAAAGTGTATGATTTTGAAGGCGTCTTCTATGCTGGTATTGATTCACTTACAAGACAGAATGAGTCCGATTTCATCAAGTTGCTTTTTCACTCTGATATATTATAAGCCTCAATCTGAACACTGAGGAACAAAGTCTAGTAAGTCTATGGCTGAAAATATTGGAGGAGTTTATTGAGAAATGACCGAAACCCTCAGAATTGATAAGATCAAATACTGTGCACCCTCCAAATCTTCTGAGTTTGACCCTGAGCAACATTTTGATCATAGAAATGACAATAATGTATGGACCAAGTGCTTTAAGCATGTTTTTAACAATGGAGTAGTTAAAAGATCATAGGAATAATTAAATGGAGCAAGACAAGGGAAAGAGTTCTGCTTCTCTGTCAATTAATGGGCTAACTAACAGAAGCATAGTTTTCTTGGTTGCATGTTTTGGTTTTTTGTTTTTTGTTTTTTTTTTTTTGTTTGTTTGTTTGTTTGTTTTGTTTGTTGGTGGGTTTTGTTTTGTTTTTCTAAGCATTCATTAAAAATTATGGCCGTGTTCTGAAGACTGGCATAATTAAACTAGTGAAGAGGAGTAAGAACAGGTTACCAGTTGCTCAGATAAGTAAGATATTTTCGTCTCATCTGGCACAATTAATTTGCTATAACATACTTGAGAAATCTTGGAGTCTTCCCTTATGAGCTTTGAGAATTAAAGGGCAAAAAGAAGGTGAATTGTACAGGGGAGGAAGAAAGCTTTGTGTCTGTCTTTCCAAAAGACACATAAAGACCAAGGGAATTATAGACCAGTCAAGCTAAATTTAAGTCCTGGAAAGGCATTTGGGCAGATAATCTATTTGGAATCACACAGAAGACAAAAAGTTGCTAAGCAATGGCCAAAACTGATCTGTTAAGAATAAATCATGTATAGCAATCTGATTTCTGTCTATGACAAGATAATAGGTTTCAAAGATATGGCATACGTGATACGATACATGTGATGTTTTATGACTTTTAAAAATGTTAAAGGTATTCCTAAAGAAAAGTAAGGAAATTTAATCTTGAAGATTCCATAAGAACGGTCTCTAACCAATATTTCTGCCACCAAGGTTAACTGACATGAGATATGTTGAATATTAGTTTTTAAAACAAATTCTGAAGGAAAAAGTCACCAAAAACTATGATATGTTTTATCTTTCTTTGGCTTAGAATTATAATTTCAAAGAGTAGTTATCAGTGTCTTGCTGTCAAACAAGAAGGATGAAATTCTGTCAAGTGGTTTTCTCTAGAAAGATGAGGTTTTCTTTAGATACTGGGATAGAGAGGATGTTTATTAAATCTGCATTTGATACCTAGTTGAGAAAAACTTCAAGCACTTTGCAGAGGACAGGATTAGGTTTGAGGATGATCTTGAAAAGTAGAGACAGGTTTTGATATAAATAATATGCTAAGTGAAAAAGTGCAACATGGCTATCTAGGTAACACACCTCCAGAGAAACATATGGGAAGCAATATAGTGAACCACAAACTGGGTAGGGACCAAGAATTTCAAACTGCTTGACCTACTGTAGAAAGCAGAAAGGAAGCAGCTGTCATGTCACCACCCCTGATGCAATATTGACACTTAAGATGCCGGAGTAAACTTTAACAGTACTTAATGCTCATTAGATGTACTTTGGAATATCAAGTCTGGTGTCATCTTTGAAGAAGAATTAGATCAGTGATGTCTGTAAAAAAGTTCAGTAATCTAGAAACATGTTTATGTAAAAGATTAAATATGGAAAACAGTGGAATAGACTGGATAGGTTGTTGAACTTTTCTCCTGCAGGATTTGCTAAGATAAGGTTAAGCAAGCACAACATAAGAATTTGTCATTTTCCTTTGGGACAGGATGGACTTCATGTCTGTCAGAGTCACTTTAGAAATGTTAAAACTGCAGTTTTTGAAGATTTGCTACAGTAATACACTTCAGTTCAAAGTCTTTAATTTCTCTTGAAACGTAAGCAACCTTCTATGTCTGACTGCAAACTCAATTTAGTGTGATTCATTAAAGCTTTCAGGTAATGAAAGATCTAGTTAAAACTTCCTTGAAATCAGGTGATTTTTATAGAGTGTTTTGAATCCTGACCCTTTAAAATTATTACAGCTCCATCCTTCCTTTTTCAGCTCCATGCAGAGTTTCTCCATTCCATGTGAAAGCACAGGAAAAACTGAAGGAAATAATTAATTGTATGTCCAGGAGCAGTGAGGGATGGGAGCCATCAGCAGTGGAGGGGGAGAACATGTGATGGCTGGGCAGATGGCCCAGCTCCACTGCAAGGGAGGAAGGCAGGCCCAGAGTTTGAGGCCAGGCTCAGACAAGGGTGCAGACTGTCAGGCAAGTAAGTCCATGAAAATGAGGCAGGTCCAAGACCAAGCCGGGAAATCCGTCCAAAGTTCAGGTCAGGTCTAGTGATAGCTGGGCAGGTCCATGGCAGAGTATGAAGAGGCAGGACTAAAGGCATGGGTGAAGTCCCACACAGAAAGGCTGTATCAATTTGACTGTCTTAATTTCCTCCAGACGTCCTTACACCTAAACACATGTGGGCATAGATATTGCCTTCTTCGTGCTATATTGAGAAGACTGATAACTTCTGGGTTTTGGGAGACTAATCACTTTTTTTCTTTAGCTGAATCACTATCCTGTCTCTCTGCATTTTGTATTATATCATATCCTGATAATTAAAGCCCACCTAACTTGCCTTCAAGGTGTCTACCTCTGAATGTCATAAAGCTGTTTGTTTGGTTTACCTTGCTTTGTAATGTGACAGTTGTCTCTGTTGCTCATTCTTACTCCAATTTATCTCTGGATCCAAAATATCAAAGAATTTCTTGCTTCTATTTTAGCCATTTCTCTTGGGAACCTTGCCTGCAGAGATTTTGTGTTATCACAATCACACATTTCCTTTTACTTGGTGGAAATACCTCTTATAAAAACACAAATTATATCTCCCTTATTCGCCATGTATCTAAGAGAGACAAAATGTATGTAGAGAGAATGGAGAAGTTTATGCCAGCATGCTTTCAGTTCTTAAAGCACAGAGCCAGAATCTATATATGTGAAACTGATACCTACGTATCTCTATATCAGATATATTGAAGGTTTCTTTCTTGGGAGAATCCCAACGTTTATGACTTTTCAAGTGACCTGAAATCTATGATCTTTTCTATTGGATTATTTTTTTAAATTGTATAAATCATCCTGGTATAAGGGTAATATACATCCTGTTACTTAACTAGGGCAAGTTCATGCCTATTGTGCTCCTGTGTCCTGTATTTTGTGGCTTGCTTTGCCCTGTTCTCATCCTCTGGGAGAAGATTCTGTTTCAAAAGTTAATTCTGTAGCAAAGATTTGTTAATGAAGTTAGAAAATATTTTCATGATTTTCAGCTTGAAGCGTTTGCTATGGTATATAATCATAGGATGATTTAGTTTGGAAGAGACCTCAGGAAGTTGCCTGATCCAACCTGCTGCTCAAAGCAAGGCTAGCTTTAATATTTGTCATCCCTGAAGAATTATAGC
Organism: Forpus xanthops; assembly: GCA_032466535.1. Classification (NCBI taxonomy): domain Eukaryota; kingdom Metazoa; phylum Chordata; class Aves; order Psittaciformes; family Psittacidae; genus Forpus; species Forpus xanthops. Next base: position 20,747 of record JASSUY010041295.1, read on the forward strand.
TGCTGCATAATCAGTTCTTGGAAAAGTCTCGACCATGTCCTGTTTCCAGTTCCTTGGTGAACTTTCAGCTGGTTGGAAATTATGCAGCAACCAGCACGTCCAGTTTTGTTGCTGTCTAGCACTACCTGTTTGGGATTGTATTTTCACTTAGGCAAAACAAGCAACACTCCTGTCGTGTTTAATGTTTCAGTGGGAATAGTCATGAAAAAAAAACTCATACTTAACTGTCAATAACTCAAAATTGTTGGGAGCCACCATTGCTGTAGACATGAAAGCTTCAAAATATGGCTGCGAAACAGAAAATTTGCCTAATTATTTACTGTTTTTTCAGATAATACTGTCTTTACTAATTAATAATCCTAACTTACTTTACTTCAGTATTTTGCTGTTCTTTTATGAACATTGCTTATTTATTTATTAACTTTTTTTTATTTTTTCATAGTATGCTCCAAACTGAAAGTTGGCACTTGATTATACTGTTACAAGAGGGATTCTGGTTTCCTTGTTTTGCTAGGACACTTCCTCTAGGCTGACTTCAGTTTCTTTTGCTCCCCTGTCATATTAAAATTCAGTGAAATTACATTTCTACCACATATTTGGTGGCATATTCTTACTATTTATAGATATTTAAAAATATGTATTTCCCTCCCACTGAGTATCTTGTCTGGGTTTGTTTTTAAAACAAGTTAAATTCTGATCGTCTCAAGTGACTCTGTTTTTCTGTACTTCTTAATAGTTATCTCTTTATGTAATTTCTCTGCTTCTTCCTGGAAATATTGAGAACTCCTAATGCAATTTTATCAGTGTAGGTGGCATTTCAAAAAGACAGAAGAAATGAGAAGTGTGCAGTAAGCTAATGAAATAGATTAACGATATGAAAAATAAAAGATAAAATTTTCTCTCTTGTGACTCTGTGATGATCTTTATTGAGTTTAATAACTTAAAAATACCTTGGTGGCAAAAACTAAAGAGAAAAAAAAAAATTAAGGTAGACAAAATAGCACTTTTTCTCGCTGACATGATTAACACTCTTAGGATTTCTTAAGGTTGTGCAACATTTTGTGCACCGACATCTACTTCAAAATCAAGAGGTCCTCAGGGTCCTTTTTACCCATGTTAAATGCATTTAGCACCTATAAATTCCAATTCTCATCCCAGAAAATGTAATATCGGAAAACCAAATTTTTTTCCAGAGAAAAGCAGCTAGTAAACCAGCGTTCTCAGCATAGTATATGTCTATACCTGTCGAGAAAGCAGGGTAGAAATCTTATTAATCTATAATCATAGAACCATAGAATGGTTTGGGTTAGAAAGGACCATTTAGTTCCAAACACCCTGCGATGATCAGGGATGCCTCATGCTAGACTATGTCACCCAAGGCTCTGTCCAACCTGTTTTGAACACTGCCAGGGATGGAGCATTCACCAGTTCCTTGGGCAACCTGTTCCAGTGCTGCACCACCCACACAGTAAAGAATATCTTCCATATATCTAACCTAAACTTCTCCTGTTTAAGTTTGAACCCACTACCTCTTGTCCTATCACGATAGTCCCTGATGAAGTTTGCTTCTTGTATCTTTGTTCTCTCTCTTTGAAGTCTGTGAAGATCTGAGTTAGCAGTCAGTAAAGTCATTGGATAAGCAGATGCATTGACAGAGTTACTGAGGGTTTGAGAGAGATTTGAGAGGCAGGGAAAAGAAATGCAATGTCTGATGACCTTTCAAATCACAGAATCATAGAATAGTTAGGGTTGGAAAGAACTTTAAGATCATCTAGTTCCAACCCCCTGCCGTGCCCAGGGGCACCTCCCAGTAAACCATGTCACCCAAGGCTCTTTCCAACCTGACCTTGAACACCGCCAGTGATGGCGCATTCACAACTTCTTTGGACATGAGATTCCAGTACCTCACCACCCTTACAGTAAAGAATTTTTTCCTTATATCCGTTCTAAACTTCCCCTGTTCAAGTTTGGACCCATTACCCCTTGTCCTATCAGTACAGTCTCTAATGAATAGACCATCCCCAGCATCCTTATAGGCCCCCTTCAGATACTGGAAGGCTGCTATGAGGTCTCCATGCAGCCTTCTCTTCTCCAGGCTGAACAGCCCCAACTTTCTCAGCCTATCTTCATACGGGAGGTGCTCCAATCACCTGATCATCCTTGTGGTTCTCCTCTGAACTTGTTCCAACAGCTCCATGTCCTTCTTATGTTGAAGACACCAGAACTGCACACAATACTCCAAATGAGGTCTCAGGAGAGCAGAGTAGAGAGGCAGGATCACTTCCCTCATTCTGCTGGTCGCACTCCTTTTGATGCAGCCCAGGATACAGTTGACTTTCTGGGCTGTGAGCACACACTACTGGCTCATGTTCATTTTTTCATAGACCAACACCCTCAAGTCCTTCTCCACAGGTCTGCTCCAGATCTCTTCTCTGCCCAACCTATAGCTGTGCCTGGAATTGCTCCAACCCAGCTGTAGGACTTTGCAGTTGGCATGGTTAAACTTTATATGGTTGGCATCAGGCCACCTTAAAAGTGTGTGAAGGTCCCTCTGGATGCCATTCCTTCCTCCAGCATGTCAACTGAATCACACAGATGGTGTGATTGGCAAAATTTGTTGAGGGCACACTCAATCCCACTGTCCACGTCACAGGCAAAGATGTTGAACAAGGCTGGCCCCAACACCGATCCCTGAGGGACACCACTCATTACTGGTCTTCAGCTGGACATTGAGCCACTGTTCTGTATTCCCATCATAGAAGGCCACCAAATTGGTCAGGCAGGATTTCCCCTAGTGAAGCCATGCTGGCTGTCACCAAGCACCTTGTTGTTT
>JASSUY010041297.1:0-17124 GCA_032466535.1 Forpus xanthops
GCTGTGGTATGGAATACCTCTTTGGTCAGTTTGGGTCAGGTGCCCTGTCTCTGCTTCCACCTGGCTTCTTCCCAGCTTCCCTCCTCCCTGGCAGAGCGTGAAACTCGGAAAGTCCTTGGTCAAACCAAAACATTCTAAACTGCAATTATAAACACTGATGTTATCAGCACTGCTCCCAAACTGAAAATCCACAACACAGTGCTACACCAGCTACTACTGAAAGGAGAGATGTCTGCTGCTCCTGAACCCATGACAACCGGTCCCAACACTGATCCCTGAGGGACACCACTCATTACTGGGCTTCAGCTGGTTATTGAGCCACTGACTACAACATTTTGTGTGCGGCCATCCTGCCAGTTCTTTATTCACCAAGTGGTCCACCTATCAAATTGATCTCAACAATTTAGATAAAAGGATGTCATGTGAGACAGTGTCAAATGCTTTGCACAAGTCCGGGTACATCTACCCCTGTCCATCAGTTCTGTAGCGACATTATAGAAGGTCACTAGTTTAGTCAGGCAGGATTTCTCCTTAGTAAAGCCATGCTGCCTGTCACCAAGCACCTTTTTGTTTATCATATGCTTTAACATGCCTTCCAGGAGAAAGTGCTCCAAGATTTTGCCAGACACAGCGTTGAGACTGACTAATCTGTAATCCTCTGGCTCATTCATTTTCCCCTTCTTGAAAATGAGGGTCATATTTCCCTTTTTCCAGTCATTGGGAACTTCACCTGACTGCGATGATTTTTCAAATATGATGGACAGCAGCTTAGCAACTTTATTTGCCAGCTCCTTCAAAACCTGTGGATTTCAACCTGTCCCATGGACTGTGTACTTTCAGATTCTTAAGATGGTCTTGGACCAGATCATTTCCTACAGTGGGCCAAGAGTCTTCATTCTCACAGTCCCTGCCTCTGCCTTCCAAGACTTTTGTGATGTGGTCAGTGGCAAAGAAGTCATTGAGAAGCTCAGCCTTCTCCAAATCTGTGGTAGCCAGTTCCCCTGGTAGCTTCTGGAGGGGGCCTACATTGTCCCTAGTCTGTCTTTTTTTGCAACGCACCTATAGAATCCCTTCCTGTTATCCTTAACATCCCTAGCCAAGTTTAATTCTAAGTGGGCATTAGCTTTCCTAACCTAGTCCCTTGCTTCCTGGACAACATCACTGTATTCTTCCCAGGCCACCTGTCCTTATTTCCACCTTTTATAAGCCTCTTTTTTCCTTTGAATTTTCCTCAGCAGGTCTTTATCCACCCAAGGAGGTCTCTTGGCCCTCCTGCAGTGCTTCCTTCTAGTAGGGTACAACACTCCTGAGCTTGTAGTAGGTAATCCTTGAATATCAACCAACAGTCTTGGTTCCCCCTGCCCACTAGGGCTCTATCCCATGGAACCTTACTAAGCAGATCCCTGAAGAGACCAAAGTCTGCTTTCTTGAAGTCCAGGGCAGTGAGCTTGCTGCACGCTCTTCTCACTGTCCTGAGGATCTTGAGTTCGACCATCTTATGATCACTGCAATCAAGGCTACCCTGAAGCGTCACATTTCCCCCATGAGAACAAGGCCTGCGAGCATGCCTGTTCCTATCTGTCTATAGAGTGCTTCATCCACAGATTCCTCTTGATCAAGCAGTCTGCAACAGATCACCGTAATAATGTTTCCCATCGCTGTTCTCCCTTTAACCCTGACCCACAAAATCTCTGTTGACTGTCACCTGTCCCCAGACAGAGTTCCATATACTCCAGGCTATCCCTAACATAAATAACAACTCTCCATTTCCCACCTGCCTCACCTGTCTTTTCTAAAGAGCCTGTAACCTTCCATTCCAATCCTTCAGTCACAGAAGCCATCTCACCATGTTTCTGTGTTGCCTGTTATATCATAGCCCATAGACATATACATAACTCCAATTCTTCTTGTTTATTCACCATGCTACGGGGGTTTATATAGAGGCATCTGAGCCAAGCTCCAAAAGAAGTGGGCTCATTGTCTGGAGTGGCTGGAATATCTCTATGTTGCTCCAAGCATTTATTATAGATGCTGGCAACTAACTGGGAGTGTTGGGATGGAATAATGCCCTCCTCCCCCAACACACATAGTTTAAAGCTTCCTTGACCAGTCTGGCAAGCCTCCTACCAAATCCACTCTTCCCTTTGTCAAACCAGCTCCACCAGCCCACAGTAGACCTGGCCTACTAAATTGAGTCCCCCATTCAAGACATCCAAATCGCTACCTATGGCACCACCTGTCTAACCATTTATTAACCTGGCCATTTATTAATAGATAGTTATTCAATAATAACTAATAATGTCATATAATAGATGCTAGACACTATATTCCATACAATATAGCATCTATTATACCCTCAGGAGGATTCTGATCAAGCTCTTTTTGCACAATGTAACCTCTGTAATAATGTGAGATTACCTGCATGTAGTCTAAATTGTTGTCAGTTTTTATTTCACAATGTTAGAGTTGTTTCAGGCTTTCACAAATGTAGGCAAAGATGAACTATGGCTGTAAGAGGAAAGAATGAGGAATATTAAACAAGAGGCTTGGGAGAAAACCAGTGGGAGACTGAGGGTGTATAATAGTGTCTAGTGAGTTTCCAGAGTTACTTCCGAACTTTCAGAGATCCTGAAAAGCCAAAGGCTTTGCTTGCCTTTCTCTCTTTTTAGTATTATTTATTAAGTGTACACTGTGCCACAAGGTTCAGATGCCGATGATTATCTTTAGGTTCTCCCTATGAGCAAATGACAGAAAGATTATCCGGATTTTAAGTGCAGGCAATACTTGCAACAGAAACATTGTAGTGTCTACTGATATTGATGGAAAAAGGATTATCTGCTTTCTGTTAAATTAGCTTTATTCCAAGAGCATTGTGTTTATAATATAACCAGTTGCTACTTTAATGGCGTCTTTCTTATTGTCAAGAAAAATTGTGAGGCTGCAAGTATCATCAGATATTCAATACAAGCATCAGAAGGAGCAGCAGTATAAAAATATTTCATCTGTTTTCTGAAACGAAAGCAAAAAATAAAAACATAAACTGGGAAAAAACATCCCTAATTTACTTTTCTCCATTCTGACTTGTGTTGAAAGTTTTTGAATGCTTACTATGGGTATAATAATTTTTTTTCTGAACATGAAGAATAATGTTTTGAGTTTGACCTAAATAATAACTATGTTACTGAGACTATTATCTTCAGTTATTATTTTAAAATTGTATTATTTTGTCCCATTTATTAATGCAACTTCTACAACATCCAGAAACCAGTATCATATTGATATACTTCAAGAGTTTCATCTCTAGAGAGAGTACAGTGTTGACCCTCTTATTGTAAGAAAATAATTATGAATATATAAGTTTGAAAACCTATGTTAGTATCGTTTTTTTAGTTAAGACTTGGTCCTAGATTTCTAATAAAATATAAAACTGAAAAAAGGAATCCCTTGAAATAAAGGACTACTGGTTCTTTATAGAATTGTTATCTTTCAATATGTGTATAGATTTCGTATATGTATCTGAAATTCAGAGAGCAAACACTTAGAGAAAAATTTTTTTGTGAAAATTAAAAAAACATCTGTAGAATGTCCAGTCTGTATAGTGTTTGTGGACCTCCAACCTGTATGAAATATCCTTTGGCTAGTTCGGCTCAGCTGTCTGGTCTATGTTCCTTCCCAGCTTGTTGTGCACCACCTCACTGGCAGAGGAGGGAAACTGGAAAGTACTTAATCAGGGTAAGCACTACTTAGCAGCAACTAAAACAGCAGTGCTTTAGCAATCTTATTCTCAAGCTAAATCATAAATGCAGCACTGTACCAGCTACTAAGAAAAATTTAACTCTTCCAGCCAAAACCAGGACGCATCACTACATAGTGCAATCTTTATTTACCCTAGGAGACTGAGCTGATCATCTGATCAGATTACAGATTTACAGAGCCTTTGTACATAAGGATAAAGGCTCAAATCATTCAACCATCCCATTCTGCAGATGGTTCAGCAGTGATTTATTCTGAATATTCAAATTAAGCATTAACTGTGCTCAAGAAAGGCAAGAAAAGAAGCAGAGAACGTGTTGGTGCACTCTCAGCAGGAAGAGTTAAGAATGCTGTCATTTCCCAGTGATACTATTCTTCATTAATCTTTTGAATTTTTTTTGAAAAACCACTTGGCCTTTCCTTGTACTACTATTTTACCTAGAAATGGTTCTTACTGTCAGCACCACTAGGCTCTCCCCAGTACACTTCTGAACTTGGAAGGCATCCAGTGAAGAGCTGCAGAGCCTACTTGTTCCGTACCAGCGGGGAATCAAGATAGGGTGCATATGTAATGTGTCATCCAGTTTTCTTAGAACCTGTAAAAGATCCAGCTGTGCTGCTAATTTGGTCAAGCCTCAGGCCTTCCACAGCACATCAGTTTTGCTTGATTTATATTCCAGAGCCTACATTATATTTCTATGTCAGGAACCAGTGGGAAAAAAGATACTTACCGAGTTCCTGGCATTGCAAGAAAAAAGCAAGTGTCAAACAAAAATGCAATGTATATAATGCATTCTGTAAACATATTTTCTGCACTCTTTTTTATGACAGAATTTTTCTAGTTGCATCTCTCTGTGTAAGAAAGATCAAATAGAAAATTATCTTATATTTAAACACATCTAGTTTTCATTTTAATTCATTATTAATAATTTTTTAAAATATAGAAGAAAACAAAAATTTTTTTTTGGCTACTTGGAAAAAATTTCTTATTTACACTGGATATATAATATAGTTCTTTTTATTATATTATTTTAAAGGCGTTATTATTATGCTGAAATAATTCTGGCAGTCGTTTCCACTTTTTTGTTCCCTATCCTGACAAGAAACACCTCCTTGAAAGCAAAACAAATTAAATCAAAAAAGAACTTGAAAGAACAGAGGCAGCAAATTCAAATGGCCACTGAAGAAAGCTTTTTACACAAATGTAAACATTACTAAAGAGTCAGTGTTATAGTAAAGTGAAATGACAAATCATATGCATACATATACTGAAGAAGATTATTTTCCAATGCAAGAATAAGGTATGAAAATCCAAATCCTTCAAGGGAAAAAAAAAAAAAAATTTGAAAATTAATTAATGAAAGGTCTGCCTAATTTTCCATAAGGTAGTTTTAGAAGACAGATTTTTTCTAAAGATAATGTATTTAATCATTGATAAATACCTGCAGAAAACACTTGCTGTTATCTCTTTTAAATCTTCTATTGTTAATTGGAATTAATAATAAAATTAAACTATTAGAAATCAGGAAGGTGGTGTTTATACATATCAGTTTGGTTGCATGCCTTAAGGAATACTGGAGAAAATGGGTGTTGAGAGTTTTTACTACATTACATAACTAAAACACTTTGTGACACATCTTCTCTTGTATTTATTTTATATCAGTATTAAATTCTATCAACGTTTCAAAATTGTAAAAGGATAATTGACTCCTTGAAACCTCTAGAGTGCATTTAAACATACAAAAAAGGTTGTCATATGTATATGTTCAGTATTTACAGTATCCCAATAGCATTGTTATGAAAAATTAAACACATTTGCTTTAAAACATATGCAAAACAACTGGAAGGAACAACAAATTATATGAGCAGGTATAGTAAAAAAAAAAACCACAACATAATGAAGTACTAGAGCTTGACAGTTAATGACTTAAGAAAGTTGATGACAAATTTATTACAGCTTTTGTAGGGCAAAGATTTCTGAAAAAGAACTTTTTAGTTCAAGAAGTTTTAGTTTACTACCAAAATAACATGCTTGTTACAAAATTAAAAATGTTTAAAGGGAATTTGTAAAAATGTGTAGATGATTGTCTTGGTTTAAGCCATAAATCACTCTGCCTACTCACTTACTCCCCCCACTTTCTTCCCCCCCACTCTGAGAGGTGGGGGAATGGGGAGAAGAACTGAAAGAATGTCATTCCCATGGGTTGAGATAAGAACAGTTCAGTAACTAAAGTACAACACAAATCACTACTGCTACAACCAATAATAATGATAAGGGAAATACAAGGGAAGAGGATACAACTACTCACCACCTGATGACCGAGCCGTGAACTGCCCTCTTCCAGGTTCCTGCCCTCAGTTTTTGCATCCTGGGCATGACGTGCTATGGTATGGAATACCTGTTTGGTCATTTTGGGTCAGGTGTCCTGTTTCTCCTTCCTCCCAGCTTCCCCTCCTCCCTGGAAGAGAGACTCAGAAAGTCTTTAGCCAAACCAAACATTCTAAGCAGTAACTATAAACATCGGTGTTACCAGTGCTGTTCCCAGGCCGAAAGTTCAAAACACAGCATTGCACCAGCTACTGTGAAGCAGAAAAATGACTGCTGCTGCTGAACCCAGGACAGTGATGTAATTCCGTTTTTGACATTTTGAATTATTACTAGAAATGGCATATTAGAGCTATCTTTCATTTTCCTCTGCAGTGACTACATTTGTGGCCTTATTTTGGTTCCGTATGAGCCTGTCTTGTTATTTCTAGCAATGAATTTGGATGTTTTAGTCATCACCTAAATGCCCAGAAATTCAGATTGAATCTGCAGAATAGTTCTGATGGAAATCTTAAAATTTAACACTTGTATCATAGAAATAAGGATGAGGCAAACCAGCTTTAATGATGCAGTTTTGAGTAGTGTCTTACTGGAAATAAAAAGCCCATGTCCAGTCCCTCCTTTATCCAACAAGATTTGAAATCCAGTTTCCCAAGGAACAGTTCTGATCCTATTTCTGTTTCTCCAGCTGTTGCTTTTTCACTTGCCTAGGTTAATTAGGGTTTCCATATGCCCAGTTCCTACTTCATACCATATGTGTTTCTTTTATATCTCTACTTGGTATCTTGACATTCTGATATTTAAAGAACCTTCAGCTCATTTGACAAAATATCAAAAGGGGTAATATGATTAAAAGGGAACTTCAGTTTATTATTTTACATCTTGTAACAGGAATTTAAATACTAAGTTCTCATTGAAGTTGTTGATAACTGTGTATGTAAATGTGTAGAAGCGAAAATTCACAGTCCAAGATGAGCATCTTCCCTTCTCTGCCACTGAATGGAAAGTCCTACTGTTTGTTCTATTCCCATATGAAGACTCTTGCCTAGCAGAGATTTTGAGGCCAAATGCTTTCTCTGAAGTTCCAAAGTCAACCAGAAGACATTGTTATGTTAAGTATTATTCATTTTTTACCTAGAAAAATACAGAAGAATATGTTTATCCATATATCCAAGTTCCCAGTATTAATTCAGGCTCAGGGAGTGATGGACAAAATCATGAATAGCCACCAATTTCCAATGAGTGTGCACTGTGATCCAAGGACTGTACTTCCAAAAATAAACTTAGAAAATCCACTGATCACAAAAAGTCTTACAGTTTGTTTCTATATTTCATCTTCTCTTTTTAAAATCATGATGAGTATTTTCTTTTTTAAACACAGTTTCAGTGGAAATATGTGAATAATATCTATATTTCTATGCCCAGATACTTCAGAATCTGCAGGCAGCCTCACTTTGCTCTCAATTCAGAAATCATCTGTGTTGCAGAAGGTGCAAACTACTACCTCAAGATGATTAAAGCAAATGTATGTTTCCTTTCATCTGTTGTTTCAGCAGAAGTCTTTGAATTAAAAAATACGTCATGTTGGAGGCTGTACTTTTGTCTGAATTCAAGTATCAGCCCCGACTCCTTATATATAAGACAGCAAGCTCAGAACAAGTACTTAAACCTCTTGTCAGTTGATGGCATGGACAATCATGAAGACATAAAAATAACCTACTGTACTTTTGCTCTTCTTGCAACTCAGCTAATTTCTCAGTTTTAAAAAGGGAAGGAAAGATGGGATTTTGTATAATACAGTTCAGAGAAAAGATTTACACTAACTTACACCAAAATAATGTTGGCAAAACTCATTTAAATGACTGCCTACTAAAAATTTTCATATTAAATCATACATTTGTCTCCTCTTCTCATAGTTTTATACTGTTATACTTTAAAAAAAGTAAAAAGTATTTTTACTCACTGGAAACACATGCAATTATTAATGCAATTGACTTCATGCAGAAGATGCTGAAATACTTAATACACGCATACATATAGCCTTAGAGAATTAGGCAGTTATGCCCTGGACTAAAGGATAATGCTGTATCCCAACATATGAGAAAGGTCAGCTCAAAAAATCACATGTCCCCAAAATTTAGGACTCTCTTCTCTCAGTGATGTACAATATCTTACAGTTAATATGAGTTACAGCACTGATTCACTGCACTTTAAGGCAAGGTGAGATCCCTGAGGTTCTTTGTCTGTATTTGCAGAATTCTGCAAAATTTGAGCTTCTGTTAACCAAAGTCTCTAAGTTTTCTGCTTAGAAAAAAGGGCTTAATTCTATAAATCAGTGTGCTTCTATATTTTTTGCTCTGTTCCCAGATGGGCAAGAATAACAACTCTAATGGGGGTGAACTCTTTACTTATTAATCCTACTGTTGTACTGACAACAAAGCCAAGTATCAGGCAGTTGACAACTAGCGTTACAAGTATGTATTTCCAAATACAGAACGAAAAATAAAAGAGGATGCTATTAATCTGGAATATAGTTCACATTTTGAGAGCAACTTTACTTCTCTAATATCTTTCAGAAAACCTAGTGGATGATGCTTCTCTGAAAGGAAGAGGCTAATACTGTGCAATTAGTGTTTTCTGTTAATTATACTAGCATGTTAAATCTGTTCAATTGTATGCAAAAATTGCTTAATGCCACAACTGCAATAAATGCAGATAATGTCCTGTACAGTCAGAGGAACAGATCATGAGTCACAAAGTAGAATTTGGGTTTTGCTTCATATAACTGGTAGGATCACTACATCAGTACATGAAATGTACCTATTAATGTAAATTAGAAATGTCTCACATGAAGTTTGGGATTATAGCTATGATTAATTGTAAGCTTTTATTTTTAGTACATATAAGTACATGCAGTGATGAATATTTAATTTTTAAAAACTGCTCAATAGGGTAGAAAAACTGGTAATGTTGAAATACTGAATACAGTCAAAAAAGAAAAATTCCTATTCAAATATAAAAGCATGCTTTCTTCTATACAATGTTATATAACTTTATGTCAGACAAGAATCAAAATGAAAATCCGGTGTATCAATATTGGTCATTCATTTGATCGTTAGATGAGGATTTGTCATTGTGGGTGCAGAGAGGCCATGGCTTTCTGCAGCATAGGTTGCTCTCTGGTTGAGCTAGTGTGGCTTTAGCGCCTGCCCTGCCATGCACACTGCAAGGCTGCACCCTTGCTCAGTGCCACACTCGGTTTGCACACCCTGCTCACAGCTCTACTGCTTGCTAGCACTGCCTAATGGCTTCTTCCATACATGGAGGGGCCTTGGCTGCTATTGCTGCTGGTCCTGCCTGGGTCCTGTCAGCCACTGCCTAGTGAGCTGCAGGCTCCTGATAGCTCCTGGCTCCAGCTGAGGTTCCTCTGATTCAGAGCCCCCTATGCACCATGCTGCGATGGGCAAGAGACCCTTCTTGTGTGTATGCATCACAAAACAACTCAAAGGAGAGAAGGCCCTAAGGGAAGCCTAAGCCTGCAGTGAGCAATGCGTTGCTGCTTGGGAAGATGCTTGGGACAGAGCAGGACTGTGAGCCACCAAGACAGGGATAGTTTTTCTGTGATGTCTCCCCTGAGACCGTGAAGATCAACTGCCCTGGCAACAAACTGCCCTGGGACAACAACAGACACTGTGGCACCTGCTGGAGCACAGCATGAATTGGGGCAGGGGTTTACCTGACACCCACCACCAGCTGGAACCTTCCAGAACAGCTCCCAGAGCATGTGTGAGCATGAACATGAGCCTCTGCCTATGGGAGGGTGCTGGAGCCTCCTGACCCTGTAGAAGGTCCTGGAGCGGCATGGTGACTGTCTCTTTGCTGTTGACTTTGATGGAGTTATGGAGTCAAAAAGGATGTGGCTGAAAGGACCTCAAGTTGCTGATCGGTACAATGTGCTATATCCACAGGTTGGTAATTCTGTCTCTTTGTTTTATTTATTTCCTTTCTCTTTTTCTCCCTTACTTAAGATTCTTTATAAGAACCTCCCAAGACCTTTGTTTCTGCTGGCAGAGTTTTAGGGAAGTTTACAAAAAATGCAATTGTTGCTTCACCCTGCCGAGAGCCTGTGGTGGCTTCTCCTGTGACCCACACATAATGTGGTGCAAAATCAGGTCCCCCACACCTGCATGGTGGGATGAGACACAGTGTATAAAGTGGGGTGAAAGTTACAGTGAAGCTTGGATTTTATTTTGAGCATATACAGTTTGATCAAGATTGATTGTTAACATCAAAGCCATGGAATGTTGTTCAATGTGCATGGGTTAATACTTTTGCTTTTATGCAGGGCAAGGAATAAAGGCTGGAATAAAAACTGGGAGAGAAATTGAAACTTTAAATTAATTTGTATGTGGTCTGCATTAAATTGACAGATTGTTCTGGAATTTTGTTTTTTGTTTGCTTTGGTTTTATTTATATAGTATGTGCTCAGCAATCATGGCTGAAAGGAGCAATTTTTAGAAGGCTAAATATCTCAGGGTTGAAATGTTTGGATGAGTAGAGTAGAACCCGCTCGGGGCCTACATGGGATGGGACACAGCCTTTTACCTATACAAATACAATACAAGTTCATAGCTCTGGAAGTGCTAAGGTTTTTGTGTCATCTAGTTCTTTTCTAAGATGTAGCATGAAAAGATTCATACATTATTATGCTACACCTAAATACTGTTTTACTGGGAATGAATAATGTTTATCGTAGTCTGTATTTGGTCATCAGTAGGTAATAAAAGTGTTACATTGTGTCTCCTTCAGGAATGAATTCTGTCGCCTGCTGTATGGGCTATTCCACATGTATTTAAAAGTGCAGAAAGTGCTATCTTAGGAAATCAAGATACGTTTTATTATTTTACAGTATAATTTCTGAGTACAGTCATTATCAGTGTTAAATAATAAATTGATTGAGTCTTTTGGATGGGAAATTAAATATCTGAAATCAAATCAAGGACTGTTAAACCAGCCAGAACTAAAAGGTGGAAATAAACTGAGTAATTTAATTGTTAGAAGCTGAAAAGATACCTTGGATAAATCTGAACAAGAATTAGGAAGAAACAGTAGAAGGCTGAGGTGAGAGCAGAATGCGTAAGACCTTTAGGAGCCCACTGTTGTTTCACTGAGTGCGAATTCAGTGAGAGTACTTTTGACTTCTAAACATATCCTTTCTATGAAACTCATGGGTAAATTGATGTGATTTTATGAAAGCACCATTTTGGGAAAAGTTTGCAGTTTGAAGTGAAACACAGTAAGTAGCAATACATAGGGAAACCAGTGTGGAGGATCACAGAATGCAGACCATATTCAGCAGATATTCCCAACTTCAGTTATGGTTTATAAAGAGCAGTGTTTATTGGTGAGCTTGATTTACCATTATAAGTTTATTTTACTTTCAAAATCTTGGGAAACCCATAGGCAATTTGAGCTTTATATCTGTGTAACGTAGAGTAACTTCTGCTTTCTAATGCTTGGATATGTAAGAAGTCAACTATATGCTGTTGGTTTTAAAAGCTTTTGTTGTGGTTTAAGCCGTAAATCTTGCAGCCCTCTCACTCACTCCCCCTTCTTTCTTGCCCCTGCTTCCAGAGGGACGGAAAGAAGAATCAAAAGAATGCAACTCCCACAGGTTGAGATAAGAACAGTTTAGTAACTAAAGTATAACACAAATCACTACTGCTACCACCAGTAATAATAATGACCAGGGAAATACAAGGGAAGAAAATACAACTACTCACCACCTGATACCAAGCCTAACCCAGCAGCGAACCTCCACCCTTCCCAGTCTCTACTATTTTCACATCCTGGGCATGACATGCTATGGTATGCTATACCTCTTTGGTCAGTTTGGGTCAGGTGCCCTGTCTCTGCTTCCTCCAGCTTCCTCCCAGCTTCCTCTCCTCCCTGGTACATCATGAGACTCAAAAAGTCCTGGGTCAAACATCGGTGTTATCAGCACTGTTCCCAGGCCAAAAGTCAAAAACACAGCACTGCACCAGCTACCAAGAAGGAGAAAAATGACTGCTACTGCTGAACCCACAGCAACTTTTTTCATCTCTGCTCATAAAGCATTATTACCCAGGAGAAATTACAAAATGCTATTTTAGCTCTCTCTTCACTCTGTCATACAGCCTGATAAAATAAGTATCTAGCAATTTCTTCTACTTATTTGACTGCAAAGTTACAATACCAAAGCATTTTAAGTGAATTGCAAGGAAGGCTGTGGAGCACTGAGAGTTACTAGCCGCAGTTCAACCAGGAAACCGCTTTTTGATGAGAAAATTGACCTTGAAGAGTAGCTGTATTTTAAACTTCTTGTTTTCTGAAGGAGGTTGGGGGCTACAGAATGACTTGACAAAAAATGAGAATAACACTAATTTTTTTAATTAAGGGAGGGGGAGAGTCAATATTCTAATCAGCCTGGCTGGTTGTAATCGGACGTTTCTCTCTCAACTTGGATCATATTTAGTCAATTTAAAAATAAGCCCATGAAGATGGAGTTCTATGAATCACTCTAATTTCCTTTTTGCATTTTTCACTTACATAAAAAATTTTGCTCTTTAAAGAACTGTAGTAAACATATTTAAAAAAAATAAAAATCAACCCTAATACTGCATGAAATTGCCTGTAGTTATGGTAAAGGTGAAAGCATTGATTTTTGTATAAAATCAGCAGATTGCTTCCAAGACTTGCCACTGTGGAAGAAGCTCCATCAGAAAGGGTACATGAAAGGTTGTTAGAAAATCTGTACAGAATTTAGATTATCTATTTTAGTGTTCTTATATAAGTTTTAATATCTTCCTTAATAATAAAATTCATTTATACCCCAGGCGTCAGGTTATTGGTCTCTTGGCCTCTTCGAAGAAGTAATTGAGCACCTGTACGGGGACAATGGGAATTGAGGAGTTCTGATTAGTTTTCTCTAGTTATAAATTATTTATCACCTCATTCCATTTCCCTCTACATCTATTGGGACATTTTCACAGTCATGTTGCATAATAAGGAAGTGAACATCAAGATTCTATTTGCTGTAGTTCATCCTCATGAGCCATTTAGCATTTTGTAATTCCACAGAAAAAGCTATCTGATCAGCGGAAATGAAGAGAGAGCTTTATAGATGTTTTCTGTCACATGATTTCTTTTTTAAAAAGGTAATGACTGACTCATTTAGAAATAGGTAAATTTGCTAACAAATCCTAACCTATGCTGTTACACAGGACATCTACTGCTGAAAGAGCAAATAACTCTCCTACTTCCAAAATGCATACATCATAACATGCACCTTAAAATATATACAAAATACTTATATCTATTCATATTGAAAGTGAACACCACATTTTACCATAGTTTGATACATTTAAAGTGCACTTCTGCATATTCCATTTTGGAAAATAGCTTTCTTAGAGTAGAACATTACAAAACAGTGATCTGTAAACTTCTTAGATTTTTCACATCCTCTTCCTTCTGCGTACCTTTAAACATAAAGGAATAGACCACAGTTTGTTTCCTGCTATCTGCAGGTAAGACAAGATGGATATGGGCATTTCAAAACTTGTGAGTAGACAGTAAATTTTATACTATGAATAAAAGATTAACCTTTTGATTTCTAGTCCATCAGACTAGGAGCTGCAGGCCAGTACCTTCCCTTATCTCTTGTCACATAAAATTCAATAAAATGTAGTATGGGGATGGAAGCCAGAGAAGCTACAAAGAACAAAACATCTATACGCAAGAACTTATTAGATGGAAAAGACTCAATAGTAGAAGGATGTGGCTGTTACACTTGTGTGTAGCTTAGCTATGACCTGACACTATGATAGCATTACAGAAAAAATGAATTTAATAGCATTTAGTAATAGTATGACTAAGCAAATCTATGAGATCGTGGTCTGAATACTGTATATATTTCTGAGAGTTCATGTTACACCAGGAAAAACTTAAATGTGACCAAGATCAGGGAAGTGCTAAAGAAACACCATCAAATGAAAAGCCTACTTTTGAGAACAGTTTGACCTGACCATTCCAAAGTTCTGCAGCAGTTTCCCAAGTTGGAAAAGACACGCAGCTCCTTGCAGCTGTGTGAAGGGATTCCTATGGTAGCAGGCAGCTGGATTCAGTGGCCCAGGGCTCAATCTTCTCTTAGCTCAATCTTCCTACATTCTTTGTTATTCTTGCAAATTATGATTGCTGCATGCCTGGAACGCTGATTATGCCTACCTTCCTCACATGGGTTCATGTCTGCTGGGTTCAACCCTTCCTTATGTTACCTGGAGAAGGTGCCCGGTTTTCCCCTAAGCACAGACTTGTTTATGACCTAAGACACGTGTGTCACGTGGCATATTAGTGATAGGGTTCAGTCCAGTAGTATTTTAACAAATACTCTAATTCTGAAGGCTGTGAAGTCAGTTATAAAGCTTGCAATGACCTTAATTAGACTAGGCTGACACATACCTCACATAGAAAGTACTGCTATATTTTAAGGGTAGCGGGAACTCCTACAGATTAAAATTTCATCTAAAAAGAGTATTTGAATGCTGGTCTGTTCCTCACGTCCTGAAGAGATAATGCCACACACATACCTTTTTTATTGGTCTTTATCACAATAATTGTTGGAGGCAGTAGTAATGAGCAAGTACACCTTGACACCCATTTGGCTTAAAGAGACTAACATGCGTTATTTGATGTTTTTCTCTTCTTTCCCACATTACGAAGTCAAATGAAACGAAACTGGACATTATAATGTCAATAGTATGATCAGGGCAAAAATAAATACCATGATAAGTTACCAAATCCACTTTTATGGATAAAGACTGGGAAGAAAATGCTGATGAGGGGTGACATATTCAGTAATTGATAACTAGAAAGAAGGAAGCAAATGGATGATTCTACAGCTAAGTTGTCAAAACACATTATTCAGATAGATTCAGAGCTACCCTCAGACTAGTAAATTCAGTTTCAATTGGTATAACAGGGATTGTGATCAAATGTCCAAAGGCAAGCTAGGGCCCCTGTTTGGATAAGAATCAAAGTAATTGTTTGACCGTCCTGTTCTTTCTAATGTTCTCTAGGAAAATAATTATTTTTAGTGGAGTGTATAAGAAACCATCTCATTTGTTATACAGAAGGAGTAAAAACACAGTTCACAACATCAAAAGGTAGCTCTTCAGAGGGAAAGCTGCAGGTCAGATTTTCACTTAATGCACTATGATACAGGTAGATAAAACCTGGCACATAGTATTTTTAAGTGCTTCTGGTTTTCATTACATCAAATGCAAGTTTGAGATCTAGTAACATTCCAGTAAGGGCACTGTATATTCCTAAAATAAAGATGATGCAGATAATTTCTACAGAACAAGCCAGCAACTGCTCAGCTTTAAGAAGTGATTAAATAGCATTAATATATCCCCCCAAAAAAACCAATGTGATTCTTTTTTATAGATTGGACTCATAAAATCCATTGAAAGGACAAAAGTGAATTGATTCTGCTGAATAACAGAGGATTAGAGGCTTTTAATTAAGAAATACTGTATTATCTGTGAAATGAACATACTTGAAGACTGAAGAAATAAAATTATATGTATTGATATTAATGTTGTTTGCACAGTGCTAATTCTTATTCATATACTAAAAGCAAAACCAACATTCATATGGAATTGACAGATAACTGAGAAATACTGTTGAAAGATATATTCCAAAAATTTTTTTGGGTGGGGCTTGTAGTAGCAGTGGCAGTTGTTAGTTTGGAGGGTTGTGGGTTTAGATTTTTGGGGTTTTGGTTTTGTTTTGTTGTGAGGTTTTCTTCTGCATTGTGAATGCAACTAAAATTTAGACTATGTAGAAATCTTTAGAATAAGAAGGGAGTAGACTTGTATACTGAATAAAGTTCAAAAGAAATTGTCTCAATTCATTGATTCCTAAACAGTACCATTGCACTCTGTATTCTTCTCAGGCATTTTTCTCATGGGTGGTAACTATGTTTCATTAGAACAGAAAAATAACCTTTTTTTTTGTGTGTTTTTTTTTTTTTAAACAAACCAGCCAACAAAGAAAATGCATCTACTTTCAACTGTTATCCAAACTTGTCTGCTTCTAAAATTAAATAGCTTTTTACTGGAATGTGGGACTATGTCAAACTGAATGGAGCACCTTGAGAAAAAAATCTTTTGTTCTGCAAAAAAGACTAACAATTTTTTTATTAAAAAATATGCACATAATTTCTATTCTAGAGTGAAATACATTAACATGCGCTGTGTTTACAAATGTGAACCGAGCTATAGCTGTGGCTTATACTATATGGTACTAAGTTAGATTTATGTTCCCTGCCTAGATAACTTTCCAGTCCTATGCAAATGAGGTCCTCTTTATGTCAACAATCAGAGTAGGATCCATTACAATCAGCTCTCTTCTTTCCCATTTTTGTCTGATTCCCTTCAGACATCTTCGTTGCATCCTGAAATGAGAGTAATGCTGTGTCACTCACTGGGGAGGAGAACACTAGTGAGAACTGATTCATTTATCAACTGGTTTCATCTGTCAAATTATTCTATTATATATGCATGTGCTGCTGCTTTTTAAAGTTGTGTGTTCATGAAGTGTATTAATGGATTATAATTCATATATATTTGCAACTAAAAGAGCATTAGAATCTAGATCTAAAACTGATTTCTGAATGTGGGCTTTCTTTCTTTTTTCTACATATTCTTGTCTGCTGTATTTCAGATAAAAAGCATAGACTAAATTAAAGTGATTTCATTGATTTTCACTGTACAAACTGCAATTCTGTGGATGACTACTACTTTTTTTTTTTTTCCTGAAGGACTGACTCAGAGAATTACTTCCAATAGGATGGGTATTGTCGTCAAAAACAAACACCCTGTGTAGAAAGATACCTCATAGTCCCAGATTGCTTGCTTGTGAGGCTGTGTGTCATGGGTTCAGCAGCAGCAGTCATTTTTCTTTAAGTAGGAGCTGGTGAGCACTGTGTTTTGGATTTTCGGCTT
>JASSUY010041300.1:0-11867 GCA_032466535.1 Forpus xanthops
GGGCCACCCGGGGAGGCCCTCTTATAGCGGGCGCAGATCCCGCCCTCGGGTTCCTGGAACTGCGCGGCTTCTTGTAACGCTCCCCGGCGCCCTCCCGCCGCCCCGCCTTAGTGGCCGCAGGTGGGACGCACAGGGGCAGGGGGGTCGCCCCCGGGGTGGAGCTTGCGCCTGGCGACATGGGTACCGGTGGTACCTGTGAGCGCGCCCGTGTCCCGGCCGAGGGGAAGCCCTGTCACAGCGACCGCAGTGATGGGCGGCCCCGGCTCGGTCGCTACTGCCGCCCGCGAGTTGGGGAGCGGAGTCTGGGTGGTTCTGGTTAGGACTGAAGCGCCCCAGGTCCTGAGCGCTGACCCCGACGGGCTAGCCCTGGCCAGGCACAGCCATCACCCCGGCACCGCTGCGCACCGGGGGCCCGGGATTCTCCCAGCGCAGGCTGCTGTTGGAAGTAGCCAGTACAGCGTGTTTGTTCTCCCTGGGCCGTGGTTACCTCGGTGGTTTGCAATTCCCCTGCGACTTGTTGGACCAGAAGCACAAAACCCCCCAGCTGAACCACCGTGCCTTCTGCTTTGCTTGTCCCCCTTCAGTTCCTGGTCATCAGCGGTTTCTCTGTTTCCTAAATTTAAACAAATAGCTAGTAGGATTCCCAAAAATTTGGCTTCACCAGGCCATCTGCGAGCCATGCAAAACAAAAAGGTTACAAGTGAGTTCTGTTTTATAAACTGTACAAAACTATTGTAAATATAATCAGTACACTAGGAAACACCAGGTTTTGAAATTGTACTTAATAGAAAAATAATAATACCCTAAATGACAGGCATTAAAATCAAACATATATAAACAGTTTTATGTTTTATAATTCCATTATCATGCCTGTAGAACATGATGTAAACGTGGGAAATCCTTGGATAATTAATTTGTGGTTCATCTGCACAAAGGAAAACAACATTTAATACTGGAGAAAGCCTTCTTGTGTGTTAACTTGAGCTTTTGGAGAAGAGCAGTGCTACTTAATACCATCAAGAATTACATCATACCCTGTTTACAGTCTTATGTTCAATAAGTTCTTTTATAATTCAGGACAGGAAATTTTCAGAGTTTGAATTAATCATCCCATGAAACCATGAATATAGCCCTTCTTCTGGTGCTTTACCTACCACGAGCTTCTTGCTTACGGAATCTGAACTCTAAAGCATCACCAAATATTTTTGAAAGATTTGCTGTTTCCTCCTGCAGGAGGAGAAGGAGCTGAAAACAGAACACGTTTTTCCCCAGAAATTCTGAGTTTGTCTGAATCTGTAGTGGCAGAACAGAAGACACAGTAGGAAGAATACACTACCAAAATTGGCAATATTGGACTGATGGTGAATGGATTGCGAGTGCACACTACTCCTTCAGTCACCCCAAAAGACTCAGGCTGGCAGGGGCTGGGGTCAATCAGACACCAAATTGCTTATCTTGAAAAGGAGCATCCATGTATGATCACATATTAACAATATCCAACATTTTCATATTTTATTATCTTTTGTCCATCTTTTAGCCCTTTTCAAGACAAATTTGCTGCAATCTAAGCAGCAGCCTCCAAAATACATTGAGAAATCTCAAAATGTCTATCAGGACTGGGGAAAGAATGATCATTTTTCATATCCAACTGTTAAGTCCCATTGTAAAGAACTAAGAATATTATGTTCATGCAATATTATTTTTCTATGTAAGCAGCTGCTGTAGTTGCCAGAGAGATGTTATTCAATCTCAAATTGAAAGGTGGTCTACAAATACCATGCACCATATTTGCTGTTAAGATGAAAATGTTTAAGAACCCCTGTGAATATATAACATTCTTCAGAACAAATACATTTCTTTTCAGTAGGCTTGTGAATTACTTTTACACCAAAAATGATGTTTCAGTGAATGCTAACCATCAACCTCCTATAGACAGATGTAATGGCGGATAGATAATTGTATATAGTTTTGAACATTTTATGTGTAAGTTTGTCTTGGATATGTCTTTGAAAGAATCATTCTCATCAGAAACAACCACATTTAAGCCATAATTTTAAACATCTTATTAAAGCATTTCAGTTAAGTCTTCCATTGTGCAACCTGCCATTCTTGGCTCCATCTCCCTACCAAATGCTGTGCTCCAAATAATGGTATAGGTGGGAATGATGGAAAATTTTAAGTGGCCTTTGATCTGTATTATCAAAGTGTCACACTTCATCTCTGTCAAACACTGAACACAAACTAGAAGTTAGGAAATTACAGAATGTTGTAAAATTAATATTTCTTCAGAGTTGAAGAATATCAAAACAACTGCAAAAGTGGTGTGAGCAATAGGAAGCCCATTTAATCTCAGAGACCTCATAAGGAGATAATAGGTCTGTAAACTTAGAGGAACCTGATGGAAGCAAGAAGCTGCTATTTGCTACATTTCAACTGAAAAGCTGCATAAACCAACTCAGAAAAACAAGTAGAGGTGGCATCATATCCTGAGTAAATACAAATGTATACTGTAGGAAGAAGACATGTAGAGCATGACTTAGAATTGCATTTTATCATTTCTATTTATTCAGAACTTTAAATTTCACTCTACCAAAGTAAACTTAAATGGTTTGGTGTTTTTAAAACATCTGTCATTCATAATAGATCTACTGTTATGTTTGTCACTGAAAGGAAATAGATCCATGTTGAATGGTGCATACAAGCAAACCTCTTAAGGATGCCCACAAGCCAGCATCAGTTAGGGAAACCCCAAAAGCTGGGAAGTCTTTCCTGACAAAGAGAATGGTAATATTAAACCTGGGTGACATTTTGTTTCAGATTATGAGGGCAGGTCACCACTGAGAGGCTTCAAGCAATTATCACAGACATGATTCATCCTGTAAGAAATATAAAGTAATGTTTTCTCTTTCCTCTAGAAAATGAACTGCAGAGTTCTCCACACTAATCCATTTTATATATTTGAAAGGCCTACTACTTATTTTGAAGAAGTCTTCCATTATTCAACTGCTCTACTTTTTACGAGAACTAAGGCTCAGTTATTATTGTCCATTTCAAGATAAGCTGCCTCTAAGCACCATAAGGCAGTTGAAATATGAATATGTGTGCATGGGGGTGGGGGGATTTTCGATGCAAAATACTAAATTAGTGTCCTAATGTTCTGAATGTTGATTTGCCTTTTTGGTGATCTCAAAAGGCCAAGAATGCAAGGAACAAGAAGAATCAGTACTTCACAGGCATGTTACATAAATCTCCTGCTTTACAAATAGACGCAAGTGTTTCCAGTACTCTTTATCAACTGGCTTCTCCAGGAACCTATCTGATGTTAGTCTTGGTGAGAAATGGTTCAGTAAGAAGACTTCCAAAATTGGGAGACCTGAGGTAGAAACAGAGGCTACAGGTAGAGTTAGTTCAGCATTTCTTCTCCATTAATTACCAACTCTTCTTATAATGGGTGATGTTTCTAAGTGATTATCTCAACATGTCTTCTTTCCCATTGTGATTGGCCCAGGCTCTCTAAACTCATAATCTCTTGATTTTAACTAAATATGGGCAGCCTTCTGTGTTTGCTTTGCGCTGTACCCATTTCAAGACAGTAATAGCCTTGTCACCATGTGGATGTGAAGAAGAAACTTGGGAGATGTTTGCTTTTTTTTTTTTTTTCCTGATTTCCATTCTCTTCCATGGTCTTTGAAATCAATGTCTGAAAACAGAGTTTTAAAAAAACACAGCTACAAATCTAACCACTTGCTTTCATGCATGGAAAAAGTGCAGTGAAGAAAGTCCTTTTGATGATGTAGACATGATCATCCCTGCCTCAATCCATGTCTGCATTCCTAATCAAACTGAAATTTTCCTGCTATTTTCTCACAATATTGCTTCAAAAGACTTTGTAAGAGCTTTTCCCATTAGCATGAATTTCCTTGTTTGTCACCTGTTTGGTTTTATATTTCTTTGGTTTTTGTGGTGTTTTGGTTTTGTTTGTTTGTTTGGTTTTTTTTTTTTTTTTTTTTTGGTTTGGTTAGGGGTTGTTTTTTATTTTTCCACTAGGGAAGTTCTTTGAGTTGTTTCTGGATTAAGTATTTTTTTAGGATTTCCTAAACTTCAGTGATTTCCTTACAGAATTGAAAATTCGCAGCTGTATTCTTGCATTAAGGTTCAGTTCCTCTAAGGGAATCTGACATTTTATAACAAGATATATGCCGGTACATTTTCTAGCTTCCCTGTTGCTGCCGCTGGGGAAACAATCCCAGATTTAGTAGATCTCCATCTGCCTCCCTTGTAAAAACAGACAAAGCAACTATTTAGCCACACTGCTCCTTGCTATCCAATCGCTCTTTAAGTAGGGCAATGGTTTATTGTATTTGGTCTTTTTACCTTGCATCTGTATTTGATGGAGTCTTTGTTACTTGAGATGCATTTTGCAATTTGCCATTAACTCTTTAATTTTTTATTTTTTCTCTACAGATTTCCAATTTCCTGGAGTTTTTAATGTGTGTTTACATGTCTCAGTTGCCTTGTCAGTTGCTTAAAGATACCCCAGTTTTAAACTTGTGTCTGCTAGCTATAGCTAGAATGTTCAGATGAATTTGCTTTGGGAGGGTGTCTGCAAATTATCTGCATTTTTCGAAATTATTGGTAAGTTGTTTATATGAACATGCTTTGTGATCGATGTGCCAGTCATTCAATCTTATCTAACTGTGCTATTTGTACTGTGTGGCAGGTCACTTAATTCCTGTGATAACATTTCTATTTCCCAATTGTATGTTGAGTAAAATTATGGGGATTTAGAGTGTAAGATGTCTAGCACAAGGAATTCTCTTTACTGTCTGTCTATGTTGTGCTCAGTAAACCACATCTATGAGCTATGATTAGGATTGCATGTGCACATCCATTATAAGTGATAAATAACAAATAGAATATCCAGATAGTCATATCATAAATGCTTCTTCACAAGTGTGTTATCTATAAACTCACAGTTCTTTTCAAAATTACTTGTAAACAATTTGTTTTTTCCATACTAGGTTAAAACGGTGTTAAAAGTTGCTAATCAGCAATAAATATTTTAGTTTAATGAAATATTTGCATCTCTATTTCATTATTTTCCCAGCTATGTTAAATATTTTTATCTTTTTGCAGGATGTTCTTCTTTTGAGAAACTGAAGCAGAAGACGGTCGTCTAAAGAAAAACATATGACATCTTTCCGGGCACTTGAAAAGCAGCTAAACCCTTCCTTTCAGTCACAATCTGTTCTAAGAACGAGAGCTCACTGGTACATATTAAGACTATGCAATGTTATCCTGTCCCCAGAGAATATCAGCTTTACAGATAACATGGAGGCTTATTCCTCTGCATAGCTGTTTTGCTCTGAATGCTGGAAACACTGCAGTTTCTGTAATTTAGAGGATAAATTAGTCCGACAACAAGTCAGTGAAAATCTTTGCAAAAAGTCAATTTTAAAAAATTCTAATTCTGTTCAAGGTATAAGATAATTCCTAATCAGGGAAGAAGAACTGATTAGAGAAAGCACATTAGAAATACAGGACTTAAGAAGCTGGAAACTGTCAGAGAGAACATCTGAAAACCTTCAGGTAAAGTAGCCAGGTAGGCTAGCCAGATGGCATACTATTTGTTTTCACTACTGCATTTAACATAGAAACTGTTCTTTAGCTGAAAAACAAAGCCAATTAGAGTATTTCTTTCCCTCAATGTTCCTAAATCAGTGTCCGTTGCAAGTCACCAGGGGTTTCCAGATAAGAACTGTGCAATTTCATTTCTAAAGTATGGGTGAAAGATCATAAGCACCTCCTGAGTTCCCATCTGCTTTTAAAAATAACACTGCCTGCACAGGATGGAGAACTGTGAGAAGGGTAGTATAAAGAACCGGAGATAATGCATTTGTTCTTTGGTATCACTGAGTCAGAAACAAGGATGATGCAGCATGTATGCGCATATAAGTTGGAAAGTTATATGTTAATATAAAAATAATGGAACAAACTATGGAAATTTTCCCAGAAAATCTGAATTGAAAAGATCATTATTCAGCTAAGGGGTGGTCACTTCTCTAAAAGATCTGCTGCTTTGACAGACTATATGAAGCATAACTTTTCCTTTGATGGACTATATGAAGCATAAAATCCAATATAAATGCTTGCAGTGTAGATCACATGGCAAACTAGTAATCTTCTATCTGAGGACTGAAAAGGTACCAAGGATAAGAGTAACTCTTTACATAGCCGAAGTTTACCTGTTAGTAAGTTAGCATGGGCTGAAATAAGATGGGCTGTGGTGAAAGACACTCTTTTCTTCACAACAGCCCTGGTAATTTCTCTGAACGAGAATAAAAGAAAGCATTATGAAAATACATTGCAATCCTTCACTGCAAATACCTGAATGAACTCTGTTCAGTATGAAATCTCAGTGCATCATCCAGAATGTAAATAGTCCCCCTAATTAATCTCCAGGAAGAATTATTCTAGTGACAAGAATAAGATTTTTCCCTGCCTTTTTCTGTCAAAAGATAACTGTTTCAGGAAAATACAGGACAAAACACAACCCTAACTTAAATAGCTAGAGCCATGCAAAATCTGAATGGAAACCAAGACTAAGAATATTTAAAGGACAAGCTGCAGCTGTGCTTGTTTAATTTCAGCAGTAATGTGAGAAATTGCATCAATAGGGTGGATGTCTCTTAAGACATGCTGTACGAGTCATATGAATCAGTCTACAGGACACAGTAATTGGACACCTGCAAAAGCATGCTTGTGCTCTAAGAACAGCACAGAAAGAGAAATCAGAGGTGACCAACAAGATTTAGATTATTCTGGTTGCCTACTTCTACTTTCATAGTTGTTTGTTTCTATGCCTGCACATTTGAATTTCAGACAGTTACTTCTGCTTAACCAGTAGGAAGGACGGATGTATAATGTGGATATACCATTTTTTAAATGCACAAGGGTTTCATGTGTAGTGTTGAGATTGGATTCTGCTCTTGGTTAACAAGTAATATTGAATTACTGAATTTTAAGTGGCAGATAATGCCATAAAACAACTTTGGGAAACTTAAGATGGGTTCCTCATTTTAAAGATTAATTCTAATACACGGCCTTGTAATTACCTTATATATTTAAAAAAACATAACACAATGTATAATTCATTAGCTGCTTAACATACAATTCCATATCCATACAGAATTATAGCCCTACAATTACTATAATTTGCCACTGAGTCCCACAACAATTTTTAGATAATCTTTCCTTACATTGTTTGTATCAGTCCTGAACATCAAGATTTTAGGAAAATATTATTTCTGATACAATAGAAATTACATAAATAATTCTACATCTTATTTTCTCAGGGTTTGTAACTCAGCTGAAATAACAGTTGCTTTTTTCCCCAGCACATTTTCATTCACTCATTTACTAGCTTATTCTGTAGGAAAAAAAAAACAGACAGCAATAGATATAGCTTAATTATATACTAAACAGATAAAAAGCTGCCTCCATGTGATTACACAGGGCCAAAAAAGAAGTCACTAAAATATCCACCAAACCAAATTACATCTGATGTAACCACAGAGAAGCAAATCAAGCCTTGTGTGCGAGGTAAAATCTGTGCTACTGTGAGATCTGCCATCTCTCTAAAGAGGAGGCTTAGCATGCACAAAAAAAGTGTAGCTTCAGCACTGTCAGAAGAGAAAGGCAGATTGTGAAGCTCTCACATCTCAGAATCGGATTTCTTAGACTACAGTTGCATCATCTTGTACTGGTGGATTTCTTACAGCACTGAGCTCCTCATACAAGAAGAATGTTGTTAGAATAGAGGGAAGGTGGTCTCTGTGAAACACTTCCCATCACTGTCCAGCTATGGGGCTGAACCGTCCTTGTAGTCGGAGATCTCTGCAGGACATGCAGGCCTGAGGCACTGGTTTATAACATGTTGCAAGCACTGTGCTTTCACAGAACTAGTAAAAAGTATACCATGATGTTTCTATTTCAAGAAGCCTCTGCTGGCTGTAGAACGAGTATCTCTCTAGGGTGTTGTGAGCACCAGTGATGGGCTGTAAGGAAATAGAACAGCGGTCCCAGGGATAACAATAAGGCACAGGGACCTCGGGGGGCTTTTTAAGGTCTATTACAGGTTTTGGAGAATGTGCATACTTTGGTACCAGATTTACTGCCTGCGCCAAAAAAGGGAAAAAAAATCCTCTGAGCTCCATGCCCATTTGGTGGAAGCTCAGAGAGAACACTAATGAATCCTCAGCTTTCCATATGGATAAGGGAATGTTTCAGTGTGCATACGCATTTATCTACAAAACAACAGATGCTATTTATATGTTAGGAAGGTTTTATCAAAGTTGATCCACCCTGTAATTATGTTAAGAAATGAATTGAATGGGATTTGAATGACTTCAGGTCAATGAGCTTTTAACCTACAGGATATTTTACTGAATGACTTGTGTGCATTCACTTTTTCCACTTTTCCCTCTCGCTTTATTGCAAAGGTGAAGTGAATGATTAGGTTTATCAGGACATCAGGAATCGTGGCTTCAGCAGTGTTCAGCAGAAATGAAAACAACCTCCCTTACAGTAAACAATCTGAACATATTAAAACAATAGGATTTTTTTTTTTTGTTATATTTGCACAACATGGGCAAATAGGAAAGAATCAA
The DNA here is from genome assembly GCA_032466535.1 of Forpus xanthops. Taxonomy (NCBI): domain Eukaryota; kingdom Metazoa; phylum Chordata; class Aves; order Psittaciformes; family Psittacidae; genus Forpus; species Forpus xanthops. The sequence goes on from JASSUY010041300.1 coordinate 8,670, forward strand.
GCAAGCCACTGGACAGGCTCATTTTCTTATAACAAGAAATCCCTTGTCATGGTTGGAGAAAACCATAGAAACAAATGTATTTGTTCTGGGATCAGACTGAGAGGAAGACAAAGTGATGCTTTGCTCAGATCTATACCTACACAAAGTCCCCATCTCTCACATTTTTTAGCTCATTAGGGACAGCATTCCATATTTCTTTTCCCAGTAGACACGGGAAGTCAGCTCTTTTGCAAATATGTGACAGTCTGGCAACTGCACGGCACAGACAGGCTGTTGTGTCTCAGCAAAGGAAACGATACATGGCATGAATGTCTCTACTGCCAGCCACAGTCCCACAAAACTGTACCATCTCCACCAATTCGCTTTGGAACTTAAAATCTTCATAACATGCAAACAGCAGGGAGAAAGAGCTTCTCCTGAGAGCCTACATTCATTCATTCTTTGTGGTAGAATGAGGAACACAATTATCAAGAGCTGTTTGCATGTGTAGCTTGGTCACTGCCTGTCAGCAACACTTGTGCAGGCTGGCAGGCCGGCGTCAGCCCCTCTGGCCAAAGGACAAAGCTGTACCTTGCTATTGGCTGAATAAAGCAAGCAGAGCTGCCCTGTGAACCTTGCACCAGATGGTCCTTTCTAACTGAGTAATAGAGATCTTTAACAAAAGAATTCCCAAACACCCCTCCCCCAAGAATTTTGCTGTGAGGAAAAATATTTCAATAATTTTTTCGCTATTTACTTCAACAAGTAAAACTGGTGTCAGCTGGGGAATCCCCTGCCCTTTCCTCTTGAAATCAGGCTGTATTTTCTTGGGAAGGGATTGTGCATACCTCTCTTTTGGATTATGAACACATTCCCTGGTTCTACCCCAATTGCACCAATCACACCTGAAAGTTAAATATGCAGTATTTTCCTGTTTAATGTTGTAAACCACAACCCTGTTTAAGACCATTAAGATCAGGACAAGAAATAACAAAGCAGGATGAAATAAGTTGCTTACAGCTCTGTATGGAGAAGAGAGCAAGGAATCTGCAGAACAGACTGGGAAGATGCAGCCACCTCTGGTTATCCAGCTCTGAGCTTCTCTGGCATGGATCGTGTGCAGGATGAGTGTGTGTGGGACCTAAATAATTGCACATTGTATGCAATGTTGTCTACAATAAAAGAGTTTACAGCACAGAGATTCTTTTCCTTTCCTGTATGAGCTTATATGAGTCACTCCACGGCTTCCTGAACGCTGTCTCAGGGCTGCATCAGGAGAGATCCAGGGACTGATTACCCTGTGCCATGGCTCAGTGCTGGGCTCTTGCACCATGCTGCCAGCCAGTGTCCTTGTCCTGACATCGGTTCAGCCTGGCTGGAGGCTATAGAGAAGGGCCAGGTCAAGCACTTGTCAATGAAGGCAAGCAGAGAACAAGCAAAGGTGATGTGGCAGTGCTGTCCTCAGACTTGCACTCAAGCCTTTCTGCATGTGGCATTCTCTCTGTGCTGCATGCCAGGCTGCCGCATGTCTGCACCAGGGGTAACACATGGCCTAACAGCGGATTAATAAATTCACAGGGACTAATGCTGTGTTCACATTTCCGCCTGCTGCAGCTCTATAATATCTGCTTGTGACAGAACTAAGCAGTTCAAGAGACCAAGGTGGTTTTCAATAAAGATATTTTACTTCACTGCATTTTTTGGTCTCTGGTATGAAATAAATAAAAGTCAAGCTGTTCCTGAAGTAGTTTCAAATGAAGCTGCTCAACCACCTGGAGCCACAACAAGGGAGAGGATTTTTCACACCCAGACTCTTTATCTCATTCAGTTTAATATCTTTCCCTTTAAGTACCTTTTTAAATACATTTGAACTTAAAAGTCCTTGAATTATCCCCTTGAAAGATTTTCATCTTTTTTCAGCCATTTAAACTTTAATTCAAGCTGTCAGTTGCATAAATGGCATTAATGGTCTTAAGGGGAGTTATCAGACTCATTTTTTACATGATAAATATTAAGTAAAAATTAAAAGTATTAATTCAAATGCAATTAGAATTATAGGAAACAACAAAAGATATGGGAGGGAACCTACTTGGAATAATATAATTCATTTGGACTTTCAAAAAGCCATTAACAAGTCCTGCAGAATATGCTCTTAAAGAAACCAACCAGTTAAAGGTAAGGGATCAGGGATTTGAAACACAGTGTGAGAATAAAATCTGAAGCTTACAAAAAACATGGTCAGTATTCTTATGGCAACAGGTTAACAGTGAAACAGTCCCAAACTCATGTTGGAATATATGTAGTACTGCTAGCTATCATATAGCTTACTTGGAACAAGAGATAGGAAACTAAACAACTTAGAGTAGTTGAAAGGACAACACAATGACAGCTGAAAGTCATTGCTGACAAGAACACGATAATGGACATTAGAGCAAATCTTGTGAATTATTCATACAAATTTAGTATACCAATTGAGGAAGAAAGACCAGTGCATCACTGTGGACAGCTCAAACTCCCTGATCACCATTCAGGGGCTGTCAAGAAGCAAATATGCAGACTGTTCCAAAGCATAAGGAAAAGCAAAAAAAATATGTAAAATACAGTGTCGTGTTGAAAATTAGTGGTGTGGTCCCATCAACTGGGATCTGTGTTTGATGGCTCCAGAGTACAGCACAGAATCACAGAGGACAGAGCAAGAGAGACAGGACAGGAAATAAATATGATTATAGGCTGCAAAGTCTTTCCTTCTGAAGTGAAACTGTTTTTACAGTGTTTACAGAAAAGATGAATAGACAAGCACTTAGTTCTGGACATTGGCAATAATGAATATTATACGGAAGAGAAAATGAGTACTTCTTACCCTATCTCATAGCAGGGGAGACATTCAATGAAAATGAAAACAACACATTTTAAACAGATTACAGCTTTTTTATTTCAATGTTGTAGATGATTCTATAATAATAGTCTGCAAGATTTGTAGCATCTTCTTCTAAAATACTGACTGATAAGGAAGTATTTCCCATGTGATTTAGAACAATCAGGTGGAGCAAAAAGCTTATTAGAAAATAAAAGGGCCTTCTGGAGATACGGAGTCACCACCACCCCACCCCCCCCTTTAATTTCTTTTTGTAAATAGAGATTATAATGGTCTTCACAGCAAAATGAGAGACTGGAATTATCAGCAACAAGGAGGAAGATTAAGCCAATGCTGGGGTTAAA
>JASSUY010041305.1:0-11091 GCA_032466535.1 Forpus xanthops
CCCACCCCAAAAAAAAAAAAAAAAAAACACAACCCCACAGTGCCGCACCAGATACTACAAAAAAGAAAAAAATGACTGCTGCTGCTGAAGCCAGGACAGAGAGACAGAGGAAATAAGCCCCCCTGGGCTTAGGGAATAAGAATTGCTGCTATATAGAAAGATGAGAAGAAAAGTTTAAGTGGTTTAAATAGAACTTGTTTAATAGGCATCTTGATATTCAGCATTATGCAGATTCATTTTTTTCTTTCCATGTATAAAAAATATGAATAAATTTCTGTGTCAAAATATATCAGCTTCCACATATTATAATGGTCTTCATACTTGGTGATTTTTTCAAGACACCTCATTTTTATCTTTTTTGAAAATCACCAGTTACCACATGGAAAATGTGTTCTTTCTTTATACAGCTGGCTCAAAAAAAAAAAAAAAAAAGAAAAAATTAAGATGATATTCTCAAAGAAGACTTTTTTTTTTTTGCTTTGGAAAATGCTTGGTTTTTAACAACTTGTCCTTTGCAAACATCTCCCTTTGTAAAGTAAGAATTGTCTTAGATCCTCCGGTTACTGCTAAGTAGCTCACAACCCCTATGAAAACATTTCAAATAATAGACTGGTTTTCTGTGAAATAAATTTTAGTCTCTCAGATTGTATTAGAGAACTGTTCCCAGGAAGAGTGATAGAGGAATATTATGGGAGCTCCTGTTCTTTGTCATGAAAGAATGGAAGGGTTTCCATTTACTCAAGAGGAAGATAGTCAGGGGTAAACAGCTCAAATACAGCAAAGGCACAGACATAGGAGGTTATGTAAGCACAGACAAAAAATGTAATTTTATTACTATTGTGACATTTTCCAGGAGGATGCAGGGAGATTTTTTTGGACCTTAGTTTACAGTTCCTGCCGTGCACTGGGACTTGAGCATAGTACACATTCTCACCTGGTGTGCAAAATGAGAAAATTCAGAGTTAGGTGCTATTTCCAAACCCTTCAGCTCTACCTCAGACATGCCAAATTATTACCCCCATTGACTTTGGGCTTGATGCATCCTAGCTAAGATGAGATAACAACTTACAAGCACTTTCCATGCAAGTCTTGCACCAGGGACGGGAAACCTGAAACTATACCTAAAACAGTTGAAGATATTAAGTACATAAAATACTACTGTATAAAGTTAACTTGTTGGTGTAATTAAAATGTAGAGTAAAAATAAGCCTCAAAAATTGAGTCCTGTGGTATTTTTGATATGAAGTGTACAAGCTCCAGAACTCAGAAGCATTCTTCCTGCAGCTTCAGCAAGAGAGGAGAGATCAAATATCAAGAGAATAACCTGTCTAGTCAAGTCAAGGCATAGATAATATTGCCAATAACAGTTCTAACACTCATTTCTTGCATGGAAAGGGAAAGATAATAATACATTATATTAATTATTTTTATCAGTTGTTATGATTTAAGGCCCTCACACTGCCCACTCACTCACTCCCCCTCTTTCTTCTCCCAGTCCTGGGGGGATGGGGAGGAGAACTGAAAGAATGCAACTCACACAGGTTGAGATAAGAACAGTTCAGTAACTAAGGTGTAACAAACCACTACTGCTACCACCAGTAATAATAATGATAAGAGAAATACAAGGGAAGAGAATACAATTGCTCACCACCTATACCCAGCCCAACCACGCAGGGCACTCCCACCCTTCCGGGTCTCTACCCTTCTTTTTTACATCCAGCACATGATGTGCTGTGGTATGGAATACTTCTTTGGTCAGTTTGGGTCAGGTGTCCTGTCTCTGCTTTCTCCCAGCTTCCCCTCCTCCCTGTCAGAGCATGAGACTCAGGAAGTCCTTGGTCAGATCAAAACATTACCAAGCAGTAACTGAAAACACTGGTGTTATCAGTGGAGTTCCCAGGCCCAAAATTAAAAACACAGTGCTGCACCAGCTATCAAGACGGAGAAAAAGTGACTGCTACTGCTGAACCCATGACATCAGTATTGTCCTCAACACTTAGCTAAGGCCTCCCAGGCAGAATATGCTTTTTTGTCATGTGTCTTTCCAGGAAAAACAGGGAGCAACCTTTTCATTGAAGGTCTATAAAACATGATCTGCAAGGAAACAATGGAAATAAATTATGGTTTTCAGTCCAGAGACTTCTGGAAGACATGGTGATAATCTTTGAATGTAAAGCAGATAACTGGGAAGAGGAAAAGAATCAGATTTTCTACATTTCCTGATGGACATGGCAAGAATTAATGGATATAAAGTAAAGCAAAAAAGGTTCAGAAGGACAAAGCTCTAGCTTTACTTGGAGGGGGAAACTGAAATATCTCTAGAGCTATACCTAACATTAGTAAATAAAACTGTGCACAGAAATATTCCAGATGCTGGAGTTTCGTCACTGGCACTGTCACACTATTAAAGCAGGTTACCTGGCATGCCTCTGTGCCAGCCAATATTCTCACAAAAGGCTCTAAGAGGCAATGCTCATGAGAGAGCTCATCTCTGGGCCTTTCCCACACAAACCTCCAAGGAACACTGTCCATAGATTTTTGCGTCACACTTATTCTCAGATCCCAGCAAAGTTTCTGAGCAATTCTATTGGCATTGTAGCCCTATGCTCTTTATTTCAATGACTACTTCTTGACGTGCATTCAAGCTCTCATAATAATATAGCACTTTCATTTCACAAAGTGGTTTCCTCTACCAATTGAGAAAAATGTCAGACACGCATGTTGTTTGCAAGGAGTAATCACATATGGGATACAGCTAAGGAAAAATAAGGACTGAACTTACTGACATACATATGTAATATAATGCTGCTATGTTCCAGCATCATCCATGTGTGAATTCTTCATTTCTTTAGTTATAGCTGGTAATGATTGCTTTTTAGAAAAAAAAGTGAGTCTAGATATCTTATGGGTCTATTCAGAGAGAGAGTTGTAACAACGAGAAGTCACATTATTTAGATAAGCCTCTGAGCATATCTACTGTTCAGAGCTCATCCAGATTCTTTTTTGGATTGTGATTTTGCAAGCTGTTTTTAATTTTCCCACTATCAATCCTCTTTCTCAGCCACCGGAGAGTCAATCACTGTCTTTCAACATGATAGCCTCAAATGATGAAGGATTGACACAAGAGACCCAGATTAACTGCTCTGTCCAGATCCTGGCCTTCCAGCAGCCATGCCAGGGGCACAGATGTAAGGAAGAGACACATCCACAGCTGACCTTCAAGCCAGCTAAGAATAAGAAGAAATCTCTCCCTTAAAACTTGAGTAACTTTTAATTTCTTGCACACAGTTGTACTCTCTCAAACATAAGCTGTGTGACTCATAAACAAAAATAAATAAAACCAAAGAAGAAAAAATAGTTATTGCTTGCTAGTAGAGGAAAATAATGTCACTTTCTCCTGTTTATTCTTACTTATTATTTCTGCTTATTTTATCATAATTTGCATTTTTATTTCATTAGCAAATGCACAAAATGTATATCTGCTTGGAGGAGTTACCCTGAAATCATAGAATGGTTTAGGTTGGAATGATCATCCAGTTCCAACCCCCTGCCATGGACAGGGACACCTTCCACAAGGCCAGGTTGCTCAAGGCCCTGTCTAACGTGACATCTTTAAGTATCACTTCTTGTTCATAAACCCATTAAACTTCTTTAGCATAAACCCATGCTAAAGTTGTCCTACTCAAAAGATATTATATCAAGGAGCAATAATTCTAAATCACATGGCCTTTCCTGATACTCTTCATTAGAAGAAGATATAATAATATATAGCTGACCAGATACAGAAAAAAAAAAAGAAAAAACCCACCTTTTTCTTATCTAATCACATTAGCATTTTGGATTTTTCTATCTTCATTTTTTTTCAGGGAGGAAGGGTAGACTTTCACACAAAAAATAAAAAAGTGGAAAACAAAGCTCTTGGTAAGCAGAAGCATATGTATTGCTCACCACTTTTACAACTTTAACCCTAATACCACGTTACATTTTTAAACAAAACTATGACCTAAAAACACAAGTTCAAGGGTTTAAGTTTCAAATCAGAATGTCTCTCCAATTTCAAATTTTCCCTCCCCAGATATATTTCATGAAGTGAGATTTATCTAAGCTGAGCCACTCTCAAGACAAAATTTTTGTTTCCATATGTCAACAAAGTTTCCTGAATCTACCACTGCTTTATTGCAGTAGACACTCCACCCTACCATCAACTCAGACTAACAAACAGGTTGGGCTCTGGGCTCTATCCTGCCCTAATCCTGCTGCAGCATTTGTGAGCCATCTGTACAGAGAGGAAATGGGACAAGTGAACACAGTTGCCAAGGGAATTTGTGTTTCCCACTCCTGACTTTCATCATATGAATCCCAAATCTCAAAATAGTCTGTTGGATCCATAAAATGCTTTGCTCCTTGCTTGTATTGTTCTGTCTGAGGCAGAGATGATGAGTGAGACATGGAAATCAGGTTTAGAATGACTGCTAAATAACTAAAAATGCCTAACTGAAGAGAGAAATGTATTTTAATGCTCCTAGAGGCTCCAATAAGGTGTTAATTTCAGTTAATTCTAAGGACCTTGTATGGATAAGGATTACTCATCATACCCTAAAGAGGACTGAAAGGTATCACACAATACATACGCAAAGATTGTATCTCTTCTATTTACTAATATCCTCACGGTCAATGATTGAACTTCCATAATTTCCCACAGGAAAACTCAGAAGCCTTGGTCTGGAGAGAAACATTACAATTACAATTAGACAGAAATTTTCCAACCTGATTTTTTTTCCATTAGAAGAATGCTGGTTCCATAAAAATAACATGCTCTCAACAGTACTTTTTGATTTCATCAGATATTTAGAAGGAAACTAGCTGCCTGGTTCCCTGCCAGTTGGCCTGCTTGCCCAGCAGCCCACCTTTGCAGGCAGCCGTAGAGCCAGGACCAAAAAGGCACAAGCCACAGTGCTCAGGACTTCTCCACTCTACTCATGAAGACACTGAGATTCAGGAGTTTTCCTGCCCAATCTCCTGTTTGCACAGCAAAAAGCTTCAGTCCTCCTGGGGTCAGGGCTGAGAATCCTTAAGCAGACTGAGAGTCCAGCATCAGTTTTATTTTGAAAACATGTGAAAGGAAAAGTTCCATCCATGAGACATTTTAAAGTTTGTTTCAACACAGAGCCATTTATTTATTTATAGATTTTCCCACAGATACTTCAAATGCCATCTGATGCTGCATTATAGTAAGTCACTACCAGATACAGTCATCACTGCTTTTGGGTATGGAAGGGATATACATATCAGATTCATGAGAGGCAAGTGACATCACATTTACATCTCGGTAATTTACCTCCAGGTGCCCTGTAAAAAGTACAGAAAAGGGCTAGGGGCAAACACACAAGAACCTGTAAAGTCAAAGTCTAACTGAGCAGGATTCCCTCTTAATACTCACTGAGGGAGAAAAGACAATATATCCTGCTAAGTACATCAAGGAGGGAAAAAATAAATGAGGAAAAATTATTCAGAATAGTTCAAGAAATAAGCCTTAGAGAGAAAACCAAATTGGTCAAATAATAGAAGTGAATTATAGCAACAAAAAGGTCAGCCAGGAAGACGTCCTGGCCAAGTGTATGGTTTTCCGAGCTTGTTTTAAGTTCTTCAAAGAGGAATCCCATGATTCCTTATAAAGGCTCTAAGGAAATTTGAGCAAGGGGAAACCTTTTATCTGCAAGCTTATAGTCACACAGAGGTGACAGGAGGTAGAAATATGTGTATGGCTCCCATGTATTCCAGCTGTAGTAGTTATTGAGCAGTAAATGATAGAGTAATGAACAAAATAAATGGGGTTCACCACTGCACAGTAGTTGTCACATCACTTAAGGCAGACTTTAAATTGTACACAGCCTGTTATACAAGAGCAGAGATCAGGGATACTACATGACCTGCCTCAGCAATGCAAGTCATTTTCCTCCACAGCTCAGACCCAGAGATGCCTATCATAATTAATATCTTTTTCTTTAAAATAAATAAATTGCAGCTTACCTCCTACCAGGTTTTTAAATACTTTCAAGATAATAAAAAACTTCATAGTGGAAAGGTGTCATCGCTCATTGATCGCTGTGCAAAACCAAAAACAAGCAACACTGCTGGGAAATTAAGTATGTTACTGATGAGTCTCTTCAGCCAACAAAATCTACAGCAAGCTGCTTCATCTGCCAAGAACAGAATTATAGAAAAACATGCCTAAAGGCTCCTTTCTTGAAAGGCTAAAGCCAAGGTAACTGAGTGCTGCTCCTGCTCGGTAACTATTACAGATAAGATACCTGGGACATTGAGCTTATCCTGAACACCACTTAGGTTTCATAGTGTGAGTCAGATAGGAAACTGAGCTCGTCTCGGGCACCATTTGCATGGACAGCCTTGAGTGTAAAGGAAGCAAATAACAAGGATGTTGAAGCAAATAGGAAGGATGTTGGCTATCAATACTTCATAGTTTGTTCTGATACCTTTGTTCAAAGCTGATAAGCCTCCATAGGAATGTGAAAGGATGACTCAAGGATGAGCTGGCTCAGAAGATAAGAGTTGAAAAGCATACACTGGGATATGAGGGACAAAGACCACCAGGAGAACCCTTGGGGCACCCCAGTTTTGGAACTGCACAAGTGCTCAGTAACCTGTGCCCACCATTATCATAGTAATGCCTCTCTACACTTTGTATGTAAATTACCGATAACACCCCAAAAGAATATGAACATGAAAGTGCAGGGCTCAGGTCAGAGTGAATAGCTCCCACCACCGAAAATACCCCAGGGTAAAGAGTACCAGCAAGTTGTCACTGGATCCATTGATGGTGGTAATTTCTCTTTTTCACCCTTTCTTTTTCTCTCCCTTCTCCTCTCCTCTCTTTTTCATTAACTATTGACTAGATCTAAGTAAAAATAGGTGGCACAGGACTTGTCAATCCAGTTACAGCAATCATGGTTGAGTTGTATCTAATCATGTGCCTTGTATCTTGCATTAATAAATCATAAAACTGGTTAGATGGTGTTGTTTCACCTTAATTCAGACATGGTATCGCAGACTAGGTTGTTGGTCCCACTGGGATGGAGATCATCCAAACGGCTCCTTTCAGGTTGCCACAGATATACCATGCCAACATAGTTGCACGGAATAAATCACTGACAGACTTAGAGAACAAATGGCCTCAAATCTGACACCACAAGAAAGGCAGAGTCCACAAAATACTGTGTTGAAAAGAAAGACTGCAAAATTATCATGTAAGCATACTCAAACAGTATTAGTTTTGAACACGGAAGGTGAAAGAACTTTTGTTCAACAAAGGTCACCTTTCCAGCTCAGAGGGTAATTTTAAAGAACACATTGGAAAATTTGCCTCGCTATTTGTGTTATTTCACCCCTGGACATCATTTGGAGTGTAAAGCAAATAGTCTGGTAGCCAATGAGCCTCCTGGTGTTGAAACCCTCTAGAAAAGTTCAGCATTGGTTAAAGTAACAATACCTCGCTGCTGGACTCTGTTCTTCATGAATAAGCATTTACTCTTTATTAAATAAAATATATATATATTCCAGGCTAGAAACTGTGCAAGCCAAACTGATATAAAAATATAATACAGATCCACTGTCAGTAGAAGAAAGGCAATTGCAACTGTTAACCTTGAAGCCATCACTTTTGGACAGAGGGGAAAATTAATGACATTGTTTTAATGGGTGGAGATCAGTGTGAGTGTGTGTCTGGAAAAGAAGCCACTGACCATCTCCTTTGAAACAAATGTTCAGTGTGAACAGGGCATCCCACACCCAGCTATGATTTTGCAAGGATTTCTATAAAGGAAATATAATTGGAGTGGCTGTGACAAAGTGGTGACATAATTAAAGAGTAAGTCTGATTGCCATCCAACCACATTTTAGTATTTTTGTAACTGTCAATTTAAAAGAAAAGTTGATGCAAAATATTTTTTTCCATTTAATTTTATATAATGGAGGCAATCTCCTTGGGAATTTGGTGTCTCTCCAACGTTTATCACATCATTTATCATTCAGATTTCCAGCTTACAGAGATATATGATAACCACAACTGCTAAATCATGTTACTTTGCTGGCAAGAAATAGCATTTATCGTATGTAAAGGGATTTCAGTGGCTGATTTATTCAGGTCATTACATTAGTTACTCACAATTCAACCAAAAAGGAAAAAAAGCAAAACTAAAAAAGAACAAAAAAAAACAAAGTTTAAGATATGATAACTATATAAATGTTTCTAATGTGAATGCATTATTGAAAGTTATTTTTATAATCAACATGCTGTACTACTCCAGAGCATGTTTCTTCCAAATATATGCCCCATATACTTGGGGTTTGCTATTACAGTGATATGAAGCATCTTTAAGCCATTCTAAATGCACAGCGTCTGATTCCCCTTTGGTTGAAAGAACTTAAGAAAAAATCTTCTGAGGATCCACAATAATAATATATATTGAAAGCATGGCTGACCATGCTGAGTTTTAAGCACTCCCAAATTCTGAAATGTCCTCCCTTGGAGGAGCTGGATATACATACTGTGTCCACATTGATATATTCAGATTAATGTAAATATTATATGTACATTACTATATGCAGACTACTTATGTGAAGATAAGAAATAATATATTGCTCTCATCCTACACAATATTGAGTATTCATCTGTGTAAAAGAACAATATAGAATCATAGAATAGTTAGGGTTGGAAAGGACCTTAAGATTATCTAGTTCCAACCTCCCTGCCATGGGTCTTCCCCTGTTCATCATGGGGAGAAATCAATGGCTGCAAGCAGGTCTCAGATATTTTGTGGGACTGGCACACTACTAGAAGATGATAATACAAACTTTCTTCTTCATATTACAGCGGTCTGCCAGATGTTCTATGATTCTACTTGTTAACTAGTTATGGACTGCAAGGGTAACAGACCACATACTTAGGCATACTTAGAGCAAGATTTGCAACACTGAGCGATAAAATAAGACTCCAAATCTAAGTTACCTAAAATGCAAGTTCCCAAAACACATAATCCCAGGGAGATAAAGAAGGAACAAATAATGAACAGTAGCCTAAGCATTCAGTAGTGGCACGAGGTAGGTGGGGGAAAAATAAGAACATGAACTCCACTGGAAATAGGGACACTGACTCCATATTCTACCACGAGGCAAGCATTACATCAGCTTCACAAACCCTCCAGTCTTCATGTGTCTTTGTGGTCAAACACCCCCTCTGCCTGCCTGTCACATGTGGTGTACAAATGCAATGCAAGGTCAACACTAGAAGACATAGAAACCTAGGAAATATAAAACTGAGGTATAAAGTGTGTGGAGAGGAAGACGGATTTCTCTGGCTCTAGGACAAAGGAGCAAGACAACAGGGCTGCCAGGAACTGTGGGCTTATTTCAGTGTACAGCCCACATCGTATAACCAAGGAGAAAAAAAAAAGGAAAACAAGAAAAAAGTGTCCTATCTTGTTCTGCATTTTTCTTGTTATAATAGCCCAATGGTCAAAACAAAAGATTCAACAGCACAACTAAACACAGAACTAGTAAGACCATGGCCCACTCATTGCTTAGCCTGTGCTAAGGACAGGCTGACAAATGATTAACAGGATCCTTTGAAAGCTCTGGCTTGTTTGTGTGCTTGATTTACAAGTGCCTTCCAGTGAATTAAGAGCTCTAGAGCTAATCGGCAACTTTGCATACTTGAGTTTTGGTTTGCAAGGTGTTCACAAGGGGAACTGATTTACTGATATCAAAACCTCAGTCAGAACCCATCCTCATTAGTTTGAAGGCTATCCAAATTTCCACTCCCATCTCTCAAGATGCTGGAAAATAAATCATATCTGCAGTTTCTCTTACCATACCCATTAGCTGCTAAAACCTTCCGACATTTCACAAGACCACAATTCCCATCTTCTTATAACAAAGGGTACAGTAAGGATTACAGAAATTCACGAACCACATAGCACCTTTCACTTAACAGTAAATGCATTTGGACTCAAGATCTACCATTTTCACTGTAATAGTTATCAGATAAAAACCTCTGTAATCAAACACTTCATGCTAACAGTAATGAGCAGCTAAGGGGAAAAAATTATACAATTGGACAATGGACTGAGGCAACAGAACCAAAAGTTAATATGGGATTTTAAACCTGCTAAAAAAAAAAACACTATACACAGTTACTTGATGCCAAGGCTCTCTGTGCCAGAAGGAGCAGAACAGGATAACTATCAGTTTGAAGCAAAGAAAACGCAGTTGAGACATTAAGTACTTTTTTCTCAGAATATCACCAGAGAAGCAATGCATGTATAGAGAGATTATGCAAGCCCCGTCACCAGGCTTGAGATCAGCGTCAGCTGTTGCCTCTGTACAGAAGAATAGACTAAGGGGCGTCTTCAGCTCTCTTCTAATCATACATTTCTCTGTTCAAAAAGCTGTAAGGATAAGAAGATTTATTTTACGCTGGTGGGGCTTGTGCCATGAAACATGACAACCAGTTCAGCTGGTGATATTTTGTCCCTCTGTGTTAAGATTCAGTGAAATTTCCTGAGAAATTTCAGCAAAATTTCCTGAGAAATCACAGGATGCAATGTAGACACACATATACCCCTGTCTGCTAACTGCTCTGATTGATGGTGTACCTACACTGATTTTTTAAACAAATCTGAACTGCATATTCCAGAGATATTTTTTTTTTATTTAAAATAAAAGCAAGGTTGCAAGAGACAATGGGAAAAAGAAAAGCAAGGTAGATGGAGATCTCATAAATAATGGGTGAGGTATAAAAAGGTGAACAAGAACAATACACTTTTAAAAAAGAAAGTGCAAAAACCACTTGAGAAGCAGAGTCTGTATGTCCCCTTCTCTACCTTACAAATTGTTAACCTTGGCAGTGAGCAACCATCTGCAAATTGGATTCCAACCAAGTAAAATAGTAAGGAGGGTTTCAATCAAAACCTACATGCTAATAATACTAGGCAAAATACTGCAAGAGATATACAAATATAACCTATCATCATGCAAGCTCCCCCCTTTTTTTGTGTGCGTGGTTTTTTTTTTTTT
>JASSUY010041307.1:0-12716 GCA_032466535.1 Forpus xanthops
GCTCCATTGCTGGCGGTGTTCAAGGCCGGGTTGGACATAGCCTTGGGTGACATGGTTTAGTGGGAGGTGTCCCTGCCAGAGCAGGGGGGTTGGAACTAGATGACCTTGAGGTCCTTTCCAACCCTAACTATTCTATGATTCTGTGATTCTATACTATTTTTTTTCCTGTAAAGCAAAGTACTGTTTCAAAGATTCGTTCCTGGGTCTTGCCCGTTCTTAAAGACTGGGTCATAATTCCTTGAGTACTAAGAAAATGGGATTTTAGTTGGCTCAGAAGAAACTTTAAGAGCATTTGTTGATTACTGAGTTGAAGAAAACTGTCAAGGACTTCCGAAATTCAAGAAGCCTAACAATTTTTATTTTATTATTTTTGGTATTAGAACCGCACTGGGGTAAGCCAGTTCTCAAAGCACTTACAGCAAGATTGATCTTGAAGTATATACTTTTATTATCATTATGGTTTATGAATGAACCTTTGTTTTTCACACTTTTTCATATTAGGCTTTAATTCAAGATTACCAGAGGCTATATTTCATCTTTCCCACCAGAATCCATATCTAAATAAGATTGCAGCTTATAATATGTATAGAATATCATTTAATAGATATGATTTTATGGTATTTTATCATCTTGTAGACCAGCTAAATGATTTTGCTCATACTTGGCTTTTTTTTGGCTTTTTCTCCCTTTTCTGTTTTGCCTCTTCCCAGCAGACTGGATGCAGAATTTGACTGACAAAGATGTAATTTCTTTTTTTTTTTAAGTGTTGTAGTGTTCTCTGTTTCAGATATCATTATATATAGCAAAGACTTATATGTTAGGTATGATTGCTAGGCAGTAGTTTGTTACCCACATGCCTGCTGTACTCTGTGACGTTTAAAGAGGGAAGAAAGGTGTTGACTGAACTGTACAGCAAAAGTACTTAAATTTATGCTCAGTGTCAAAAAACACAATATCTGTTTGGTCAGACAAGATGCATGTACTTAGAAAACAATGATTCCCATGCTGGAGAAGCCTTTAATGCTGAAATGGTCAAGATGTAGGGCGACAAAGGCATGCTAAGTTTAACAGTATACGGAGGTGTTTATTCTCTCTCACTTCTTCCTTTTGTCTTTTCTAATTTGTGTGGACCAAGAAAGCTTCTCAACAGCAGTTTGCTGGTACTTCAGCATAAGAAGCATGTACCTTGCTCAGGTGCATACCTGAGTTGAATTTGAAGTCTTTAACTCAAAGAACTTGGGTTCAAACTTCCTATATAATTTTTTTTTTTGCCCACACTGAGCAATCAGTTCCTTCATGCAGTCTAATTTATACCCGCCTTGGATATATCGGTGTAAGTCACAATTGCTGTTGTGTACTCAGAGTTGCATGGGTCCCTTAGGTTTACATTTTTATTATCATTCCTCATAGAACTTTTTAACCAGGAAACATACTACATACACATATGTCGTCCTGTATTTTTTCTGTATTATCTATAAGAAGAAATACTATATGTGACAGTTTGAAGCTTAAGTTTGTTAAAGCATTTTCCATTTCCATCTATCTCCTTCTGCCTCCTTTGCAATTAGGGCATGTGAGCTCACTGACCACTTGGATCAGAAAAAAACAAACAGCAAAATCCCAATTTGAAAGGCTTGCAGGAGTGCTGAATCCCTACATGATAGGAGCATAGTGTACTCTAAGCCCTCTGAGCATCACTGTTATACTGTACCATTCATCTGAACACCTGTACTTCTCCTTGTATGTATGCATTTCACCTGAGCTTCAGACAAGAAAAAGCATTTAATTATTTTTTGTCAGAATTTGACTTCTCAGGACAGCACATAACAGAATTCATATATAGTCTTGGTTTTGGAACTGTAAATATCTCTGGAGTGATTTGTGGTCTCTGGCTTTCATTGACTGAATGGATCCTTGTTTTTTCTGAGCACTCGTGTTGTTTTTTTGTTTTTTTTTTTTTTTTGTCATTCTATGGCTCTTACTTTCTAAAAGGTTCTCCAACACAGAAGAAAAATTTTGTTTGTGGGACATTTGCATATGTCAGAAGTCATTGATGAGAAGTGTTAAATTTTGGAAAAATATGTGTCTGCATTTTAAGGGAAGCAAAAAGAAGGAAAGGAGGAAAAAAAAGAACCTTAGGCAGAGCAAGTACATGGAGAACTCTCTGTGTATTTAAGGGCAACTGTTGTGTTGGGACATGGTATGCATCACTGCTGCCTCTTGACAAGTTCACCATGGAGAGACACAAATTCTTTCAGTTGCAGTTTTGAAGCTAAAAGTGTTTGACTGGTTCAGCCCCTGAATGGTGTTTAAGGAATAAAGGGAAAAAGAGCAGGAAGTTCTATTTGGCAAATTACTTCTTGTTATTTAGTTTGGCTTCCAAATTGGAAATTACGATAATGAGGAGCTTTGTGGGACTTGCCCTTGAAGAGGGCCAGGCAGCTTTTTGTTCAATTACCATTTAATGTGAAGATATTCAAGGAACATATTGTAGCATTTAAGCCATCACTTTCTATTAAACAAGTATTCTGAAGTAATGATTTTTAAATCCCTCTCTGTGGATGGCTTTTGTGATTTTAAGATGTCTAAGTGAAGTGTAGATTGCAAACAAGGGCTAAAAGGATTTTGTTGTTATGTAATATTTAACAAAGTGACTTTAAATATATTTCTCAAGATGTAATAAAGAATAGTGTTGTATGCAGTGATATGAAAACTTCATATTAACATTAATCTCAGTAACTGTCAAGGTGAATATATAAATTTTCTATGTAACTCATTAATTTTATTGTGTATTGCTTTTCTAATTTCTTATCCACAAGTGTTACTGTTGACTGAAACAATCAATAACCATTAAGAAGGACCTGATCCTGGAAATACATATGTAAAAGTTGCTGTTTACTGGTGAATTCTATCTTGCAGACAAAGGCCTGAAACTTGAACTCTGGTGTTACATATACTTATAAATACAAGGAATAAAAGTCTGAAAATAACAAAGAGAAAATACATTCCTCTGAGCAGAATACAGTGTGAATTCTTAATTTTTTTAAACATGCTACAGGTAATAGGTTTATGGATATTTAGAGTGCCAACAAAAAATCAGTTTATGGTTCCACAGACAGTGGACTGGAATTGTATTTTGACCTGTTTTCATTCTCCCTCTTCTAGGCTTTCTTAGTGCAAATGATTCATTCCTTTTTGTTGTCTTTGAAAGATGTGGTTTATCAATTTCTCAACCTTTTATTCTGTAGAGTAAGCTGCACACAAGCTTAATAAAAATGCAGAGGTTTTTACCTCCTGAGCAAGGAAATGGTGTGGACAAATCAGTTACGAAGTTTCATCCAAAATGTAAGCCCAAAAGATTAAATGATGATTCTATGAAGGGACCACTTAATAGTTTTATATTATTCACACAGGCACATATTTTCTTGCTTATGACTCTGTAATTGACCCTTCTCATTAAGTTGCAAGCTCAGAATAAACAATCCTAACTAGCTGACTTTTCACTTTTCAGTGTTCACATTAATTAAAATGGTTAAGTAAAATACTGGAAAAGAGTTAATTTGTTCAGCATGTTTCCTCCTGAATTGGTTCCTTTCAACCCCAAATTTGGCCTAAAGCAAGTGCACTTAATGCCATTTTTTTAAACCCCTTAAAACCGAGGCATGTGATAGGAACACAGTTCCTGAACTCTAGCAATGATGCTGGATGCTGTTCTTAGACTGTCAGCTATTGTTTCAGTATGAGTGGATGACCAGTGGATGATTCATAGTCTCACCCTCCTGTCCAGCACAGAGAGCTGTTTGAGAGCAAACCCACAGGCAGTTTACTTCATGTTTTTCCTTTGGCTTAAGCTGTTCCAGTAACAAGAAAACCAATTCATTGGAATAAAAATAATGTGTATGCTGTTTAGTTACATTTGTATGTTAATGCATGTGAGCATACAACTGTGTACCAGTGTATATACAGATCCATGTGCACATGCATGTATGCGTACATATATGTGGTCCAAATAAAGGAAACATCAGCAGATCATAGTAGTTAAGTATTTCATTTTGTGCAATGGTAGCCAAAAATATTTTTTCTAATCAGCCCCTTCAGAGATATTAAAGTTTCATAGTAAGGCTGGGGGGGGCCTCTAGGTAACCTATGCTGACAACCTCCTGTATATCACAGACAGTGCATTTTCCCAGAGGCAGGAATAAATATATTTTAATCCTAACGAGACTGCATGCCATAGGTAGTAAGCAATAGAGACAAATGTATTGGTAAACATCTTAGTCTTCTATATTTTCCAGGTTGTATAAAATATATGCCAGTGGCCCTAGGGAAATCCTGTGTTCTGTATTGGAAGGGAGAATAAGGAAACATACCAAAGGCCCTTGCTCATCTAACACAGGGAAAGTCTTTTTGTATTTGAACAGTCTGGTGATCAGTAATGCCTCGAGCATGGGAACGGGTCACATACCAGTCAGGTATCTTGAAGGCAGATTCCTATTGCAGTTTCTGAACAATGGGTCACTTTATCTCTTATCTGCTTTGAACCTGTGGCTAGTCTCTGATGATGATGGGAAGGCCTAAATACAGTGAACTGCAGAATAGCATTTGTTCCTGACCTCTCTAACATCTGCCTGCAGCCCTGAAGCATAAGATTCAGTCATGCTGAGTGTTGCAAAGTGTTATGAGCATTTTGAGGTCAGTATAGGCAATCTTATTCTCCTCTTTTGGCCTTTGCTAGAGAGAGATAAGCAAGGGGTCTCATAGATCATCAAGTATCAAAGCTAAACCAGACAGTAGTGTCTCTGCAGTAGGGCCCTTCACAAATAAGCCATTATTTTTTTTTTTACGTGGGGCTTTTTGGTGTGGGGTTTTTGTTGTTTTGGCTGTTTTTTGTTTTTTTTTTTTTTCCCCTTTAAGGAAGTAGAGGATAAAAATATCTTAGATATTTCCTCTTCTTTAAAAGACTTCTGGTAAGACTTTATGGAGTTTAGCATGCAAGTAGATAAAAATAAACGTGAGTTTGAGCAGGCCTTGCCTTAACATTTATAACAGACCTAGGTAGACAGTGTGTGGGTAGTTGACAATTCAATTTATCTTGGCAATTGTATGCCAAATCTTAGTGCAGCCCTTAGTATGAATATGATCTGCTAGTGGAGCAAAGTCATGATTAACAGGAATGTCGCTATTTGGGGACAGAGCATGAAACTACTACTCAGTAACATCAGAGATGTTATTGGATCAACTTCCCAATGGTATGGCATTTCTAAATGTTTCCTTTTTATAACAGTACATCAGCTTCTGATTCAATGGAAAGCAGCCTATGTAACAGGTATGCATGTGTGGTT
Organism: Forpus xanthops; assembly: GCA_032466535.1. NCBI lineage: Eukaryota > Metazoa > Chordata > Aves > Psittaciformes > Psittacidae > Forpus > Forpus xanthops. Next base: position 5,343 of record JASSUY010041307.1, read on the forward strand.
TTGAGTGATATTTTACCATGCTTTCTAAACATAACTGGTTTAGACATCTCAGATGGTGTATGGAACACCACACAATCAGTGAATGCATTGAAACAACTTTCCTTTGTTCGCAGATACTCTTGTGACTTTTGCTAAAGAAAAAAGGTTTAGCTTCTAAAAAAGAAAAGAAAAGGCTATAACACTAAGTGTCTCTTTTTTTTTTTTCGGGAAAACAGTGTTGTCTACTGGGTGCTTTTTTTGCAGATGTGAAAGGGAGAACAAATGCTAATGACAGTTAAAATCACATAAAACTAAAAATAAAACATAAAAAAAGATGATTAAACATTGGATCTTCAGAGTTTAAAGAGGAAAAAAAAAATCTCGATTTCAGGTGTCATCTTTTTGTGACTGCATGCCTGCCAGGAAAATTTTGTATAGTGGAATATGTTTCCCAGTACAGAGGTAGATCATACAAAAGGAGTTGTTAAAAAAAAATTAGTAATATGAAATTGCGGTCTAGTTTTAGCACTCTAGAAACACAGCATGCATAACTTTTTTTATTACCCCTTGTTTTCCATTTTAACTTCCTTTCAACCTAAACCACAATTGTAACATGGCTTCACAGTAAAATATAAAGTAAGAAAGGATAGAAAAAAATATTTTTAATTATCTATTTAATGGTCACTTATATCTCATGTAGTTTTGTTTCTCAGTTTCTGTTCAGAACTAATGCCTGAGGGAGATGGAATATTTCACATCTCTGCTGAAGCAAAGGGGAAGCACTTAGATCACTGTCACCCTGATAGATTTCGTGTCTTTTTCATGTACATCTGAGATCTTAATGCAAAACGGAGTTAGCAAGTCATCACCTGTCATCGTGATGCTATCTTTGAGAGGTTTGTCAGAAATTAAGGACACTTCACTCATTTTTATGTAATTTTATCCTGTGACCGTTATAAATGAAGATGGTTAAGTGCAGTATCAATAATCCTACTGCATCTCCAAAAGCAGAAACAATTTCACATGGGCACTGAAGCAACAACACCCAGTCTCTCACATAACAGGCTCATTAGTAAAGTGAAAGACCTGTCACTTGTAATTTATTGAGGCACAACACAATTCTGGAGCAAAGAGGATATTTTTTAATATGCCTTTAATGATGCTGTATCATCCTCTATAAAATCCTACCATCTGAGCTGCAATGTGCTGCATCACCTTCCATCAGGCAGAGGATGTGCAAAGGAAAGAGGGAAAGAGCATGACAGAGCCGTGTATGTTTTGTAACTCTTAATCGGAGTAATGCACATGTAGTCACAAGCTGGTAAACAGCTAGATGTGAACAGCAGGGGAACTGAAATCATGTAATAATGGAAATGAAGTGAAACAATTCCTTCTTTAGGGTAAGGTCAGAGGGTTAAGTGTATGCTGTGAACTTTGGCGCTGTAATAAGAATTGCACTTTGGACAGCTTTAGAAGTGCTTACTGTCCACTCAAATCTCAGTTCTTTTTATTTATTTATTTATTTATTTTTTAAATCTTGCACTACCGAAACTAAAGAAATGCATTTAAGGGATTTTAGACTTAATTTCAATTATTACCGTGAAGTTAATACCAAATCTTAAAACCATGGTGAAACTTCTGTCTCACTTCAGCTTTTATAGGGATGATGCTCCCTTGGATGATAACAAATCATATCTTTAGCATATAACGGAGACATTAATTGAAGCTACTGTTCTGAGCTCCCTAATTTCTCCCTTCTCTAGGGATTACTATTCCCACCATAGGATCAGCAAGAGAGGTGTGAACAAGCTTCCTTCTGTTACTCAATTGTCTGCTTTAAACTGCTAATGATGCTGGGTTTGTGCAAAGATTGTATCCACACCATTAGTTCATTTCAAGTNNNTGTTTTTCTGGTTTTACTGTTTGTATTTATTATTTTTATTTTGTGATGTATTATATTACTATATTCTATTTTACTTGGCTTTATTATTTTTTTTTTTACTATTACATTTTTCTTTGTTTTCTTCCATTTGCTGTGTCACTAAGAGTAAATTCCCTTTATTTATTTAGTCATACCTCTTCACTGAGTTTATATGTCTAGGAACAACACCTAAATACAGCCTATAATATGGAAAAATCAGTTTTCTTGGTGATGAAATGGCTAAAGTTTTGTCTTTCCACCTATGGCAGTTACACTATGAGTATATATATTATCTGTAAAGATACTAACTGTATCCCAACAAATCAGTATCAGGAATAAAGTTTAAAAATACCTGTTTTCCATCATAAGTCCTAAAAAGTTTTTGTCAGAAAGCTTGGTAAATGGAAGGAGAAAATGGGAATATTTTCATCTGATCAAACAGGAAAATCCTACTGGAGCACCGCCCTAAACCTTTTGGGGAGATTATTGTACATGTATGGAAAAGAAGAGGAGAATCGCAGAGAGAACTGCAAGAACCATAAATCATGTTGGAACATACTGTCACTGACTTATCCATATTTCCCAGAGGCATGTGGCAACTGAGAGAGTAATGAAGCTGAAGCAAAGCTATAGGAGACGCAGGAGACAAGAACAAAACAAAACCCAAACAAAGCATGGCATAGGCAATGGGGAAGGGTTTAATTACAGGTACATTCCACCTGAGTAGACAAAAAGCTGTCATAGATGTAGAATACCTCCTTTTGCTTTCACCATGGAAGTTCTCAACAGCTTCTGGTGACCTCTGTGTCACTGATGTTGCCCAGTGCTTCACGAAGACCAAATTCCTCCTGTTCATTGTGTTTTCCTCATGAACTGTAATTAGCTAAGGAGTAATTACCATGCAGTATGATAGTCCTTTGACTGTTCTCATTACTGAAGGTCCTGAATTAGTTCTGTATTGTATGTATCTGTAAGAATAAAGAAAGAGTGAAATTGTAGTTCTCTCACACTTTCCTACTATCTTTCAAAATTTTATACTCTTCAAGAGGTGTATGTTGTGTTATAGTTATTCCCTAGGTTAAATTATTGTATCCTTGAAGAATGTGGCATTTCTATTCCATCATTTTGTTACCTCTTAAGACTGCCAGCAGATTCTCTTCCTCATTTTCAGGTTTTACGGAATTCTCAACACAACTCAATTTTAACTTTTCAACTGCAGTCTAATGCTCTCTTGAATTTTTATTATCTTGCAATTAAAAATATTAAGGGAATACTGAATGCCATACAGAGATATAAAAAGGATATTTTACCAAACATGATTAAGAATACTAGGTCTGTGCGGTAAAATATCATTTTCATAGGGTCCTGAATAAGTAACCAAAAAAGTGTATATTCTAAGGAGCCAAACAGGACCAAACATTATATTTCAGAATGTCTTTGTAGCATTTCTTTGTATTATTCATTGTATTTTTAGCATAAGAAAAAGATCAAAAGCAATTACATTGGCTTTATTTTTTTAAACGCACTATGCTGTTTATTGCCTGTTGATGCCCTCTTTGGCAGTTCTGAGTAGGCAATGAGAGTTCAATGGAAGATAGAGCTATTTTGTCAAAAAAGCTCTTAATGATGCAGGGGAGTTCAATAGCGAAATAGTTTTTCTTGCTGTTACTCTAATGAAGGCATACAGAGAAGCTGTAATGTGCACCATCCTGAAATGTCACACAGCTTTGTGACTTGCGTTAAATTGATATTGCCAAGAGAGCGGAAAGCAAAGGTGCCAGGGTTCTTAAATGTTAGGGATCTTGCTGTTCACATTTTATATCTGTTATGCTGTTCTTTAGGGCAAGGAGTTTCATGGTGAGCAAAGATTATTGTAAAAATGTTTCAAGACTGAAAAAAATCTTCATTTTGTTGCGGGGTGTTTGTTGTATATATGAGTGTCTACGTGTACAGGCAGCTTTGTATATCCACATCTGTGTGTCAGTACTTCCAAGTAGAATTGATTTTAGACAGAATATAGATGAGATAATGTAGTTGCCTTCTTTGGCAGCTCCTTACTGGTGTGTAATTGCCCTGTAGCTTGTGTTGATCGATTTTCAGCCTGAAGTGAAAATGCCACCCTAACGTAAAGGCTGTATGTGTCCTTAGGTGGTAAGGACAGTTCTTTACATCTGATAACAGGTCATATAATTTCATTTGGTAAGCATCTATTGAGACAATGCTTTATGAGTAAATGTACCACCAAAAAAAAAAGAAATCCATATGTCTTACCTTTTTATAACAAATCATAATTGTTAATTCATCTCAGTTAAAAATTTATACATTCACCTTATTCCTAGTTCTTGGATCTAGCCCTGAATTTCTCTGCTACAGTAAATAACTGTCTAATCTGAGGAGTCTGTTCATGTGTAGGTACTTATGAGCCATAATCAGGTCACATCTTAACCTTCTCTTTGATAAAATAAATAGATTAAGTGCTTAAGCTAAGCACTCTAAGGCAGATTTCCAAGCCCTGAATAATACTATTTAGCAGTTCTCTGAACTGTTTCCAAACTGTCATATTCACATTTAAAAATTGATACTAGTCTTGGCCACTTAATTTCAGTGATAATCTAACTTATGTTATATGAAGTACAGGGGTTACCTCAATATATATATGCTTCAGCTGCAGCATCTGCAGATGCTCCTCTTTGCTCAGTTAGTAACCACAACCACTGGGGACTTTCCAAAATTATAGCTGTCTATAGGAAGGTTCCCTTAGCGTAACAGTGGCCCTTGTGCTTTGTTCTTGAAGATGTGACTTTGCATTTGGCAGTGCTCCAGATTTTTCTCAGGAAAAATTTGTCTGTATGCTCTTGTTGATTCAATCCATTTTTACTCAGTAGCTGAGACCTATAGCTATGTCATAACAGCTGAAGTACTCTCCCTGCTGAGTAATACTAACAAAGTGATTTTGTTAGCTCAGAATGCTGGAAAGAAAGTGAGTTCTGTATATGGTCTAGGCAAGTAGGATCCAAGAGGAACTCTGCTAATGACCTGGGCTTGGGAGATAGCTGAAGTTTTTGTTGTATTGAAAACAAAATTAAATATAAGGCTAATCTCCACAATAAGTTCTCATTCTTATTTGAAAAGGCTTTGTAGTTGCTAAATATCAATTCTGCAGGAAGTTCAGCAACAGCGAAAGAAGTTTCAAGATACATGGTACTGGGTATTCAAAACCTTTCCCATAGATCTGATTCTGTTCACACTGAGTTTGTGTTTAGCTTTAGAGAAGCTTCTTGTAGTCAGTGGAAAAGGTTGTTCAGCAGCTTCAATATGGAGCTCCATGCATTATAATTTACTTTGCTGAGAAGTGCAGAGCTCCGTGCCAACAGGGCTATATTGAGTCATACGCCTGCTAGGGTTCACTTTGATTTAGCTCCTCTATCCCTACCATGTACATTAGACCTTTATGCTGTTTTGAAGAGCCAACCTGTGCTGTAATTTGAGAATAAGAAGAATCTCCTGACCTTTATGTAATGTTAAGTAAGTTAAATCTGTTTTATAATGTTCAATGATTATTAAAATTAATCTATTTGTAAATTAATATGAATGCAGTGTGGGCAAATACGTATCTATACACATGTATGCAAGCAAACACTTACATGTACAAATAAACATATGTGCAATGAATATATTTCTGCAATACCTACTACTATTTATTAACCAGTAGCATACCAGGTTTCATGGAGCTGTTATAATACTAATAGGTCACACAGGCAGCCTTCTGTGGAACTGTTATCTTCATAGCACTGTGATTATACAGTATTTGATATTCTCAGCGTGGGCAGAAGTGGTAATGACATTGAATCAAACACTTCTGGTGTTTAGTCAGCTGTGTATTAAATGTATGTATCAGCATAGCTTATTGTTTGAAGATTTACATTCTTGCTGGAACTTACATGCAGTGGCCTGGCTTTTAAGAGAGATACATGTAAGCAAAACATGTACTTTGACCAAAACTACAATATGTATGTGAAATAGTTGTGTGCTTTTAATTTGTGGGAGGAGAAGAAAGTTTTAAAATTAGTCTATTCATGTTATTAAGTCACAACAGTGTCCAACATGAAGCTAAAAAGTTTATTGATTAGGTCAAATTTGATTATTATGCAGGGCCTCTGCATAATTGCATAAAGAGATATTGGTCTCCCTGCTTATAGGGCCAAAACCAGAGCCAGCAGAACTTGTCTTACCATCTTTATTGAAGAATTTGTGTTGTAATGGAATTTTCCTAGTTTTTTCCTGAACAACTGGAGCGAAGAATATGTTTTCAGCTATGTAGCCAGTTGTATGGAAATACCAATATCAAGAGTATCAAGAAATTTTGGATGTAGATGCACAGATCACAGCATCTACTTTTGCTAGTATTTGTGACTTCACTAAAACTCTTGTGTGTAAAATTTAATCTGGAAAAAAAGCATTTTCCTAATAACTTTATTGAAAACTTTAATCTTCTCTTAGGGAATGAAGTGAGATGTGGTTATGTGAAACATTGACAGTTAAATGGAAAAAAACTGGTTTGTGTGTTGATTCTCTGGAAGTATAAAATTTCACTAATTTACACCATTTAATGTAAAAGGAGTTGAAGTGATTGTGCTTTAGATTCTGTGTTTTTCTTTCCTCAAAGTGAGCTGGGGAAACAAGGATGCTGTCAGTATTGTGAATTATCTGTTATGAGGAGGTTGAGGGGCCCAAGTGTTGGTGGGGATGTGATAGGGCTAGCCGTAAACAGTATGGTGAGGAGCTGGGGGTACATCCCTGCAACTGGCACCAGGATGTGACCTTCTTCCCACCTTCAGAAAGTATGGGATGGCTGTTTTTAGAAGTATGTTTTAGACAGGGCAAACTGCATATGGTTAGGGAAAGGCCAAATGAATTGGAAAGTAATATTTCCCAGTCTTTTGAAAGAGCACATGTAGGTGTTTTGTATGCATTTTTGGAGCTATAATAATTTTTGTATTAATTTTGATAGACTAAGAAGGATTTGGATTTAAAAATATGTGTGTCCTGCGCCTGGATGAGTGGATCTGTGTCAGCAGAAGAGCATAACCTTGTTTTTACGACGTTAACTTCTGTCATTTGAGGCTTGTTCCCTTGAATTGGTAGTAGTGATGGTAGAACTGCTGAGGAGTTCAGCATTTAAGTAGTGGTTGAAGCTATTGGCTTGGCTTTATCTGAACTTTGAGTTTTAGCTTATGAACTGAGTCTTTCCTCAAGAAGATTTGGCACCTTGCACTTCTGTGGGGTGCTGACTTAGTTGTCTTGGAGTAAAAAATTAAAATGGTCAAAGACTGTCTGTCTGCATCCCCTCACAGATTATGTTGTATGTGAGTGAAAGAGGCAACAACACCTTTCAAACACAGCTAAATTTGCAAGGGGGGCGGGGGGGGGGGGAGGAGAAGGTATGCTTCTAATTTATGAACTAAACTAATTGC
>JASSUY010041309.1:0-34727 GCA_032466535.1 Forpus xanthops
TGGCATGGTTAAACTTCATGAGGTTGGCATCAGCCCACCTCACAAGCGTGTCAAGGTCCCTCTGGATGACATTCCTTTCCTCTAACATGTCAACCGAACCACACAGCTTGGTGTCATCGGCAAACTTGCTGAGGGCACACTCCATCCCACTGTCCATGACACTGACAAAGATGTTGAACAAGACCGGTCCCAACACTGATCCCTGAGGGACACCACTCGTTACTGGTTTCCATTTGGACATTGAGCCATTGAGCACAACTCTTTGCGTGTAGCCATGCAGCCAGTTCTTCATCCACCGAGTGGTCCACTTACCAAATTGATGGGTCTCCAACTTATAGAGAAGGATGTCATGTGAGACAGTGTCAAATGCTTTGCACAAGTCCAGGTAGGTGACATCAACTGCTCTACCCCTGTCCATCAATTCCATATCCCCATTATAGAAGGCCACCAGATTGGTCAGGCAGGATTTCCTCCTAGTGAAGCCATGCTTGCTGTCACCAACCACTTTGCTGTTTTTCATGTGCCTTAGCATGCCTTCCAGGACAATCTGCTCCAAGATTTTGCCAGGCACAGAGGTGAGGCTGACTGGTCTAAGTACAAGATAACCAAAACTTTTCCACAGATTAATTAAACTTCTCTGAAATCCCATGTGCATGGGAGGTTTAATCCCCAGCTCATGTGTGGTAAGGCCAGAAGGGCAGATCTGATAAATGAGTGACCCTGTGTCTGCTGACAGCCCCTGCACACACACCCTTGTGCATTGCTGCCATAGAGCAGCCAGTGGGACAAGCAGCTGTGCCAAGTCCCTTTCAAGTCACTTCACATTTTCCACATTTTTCTGCTAAATGTCCAAGAACCAATTCCTTTTTTGTGCACAAAGCAGTGTCTAACATGATAAAACCCCAATCTTGACTGACTTCTGGAGGGATAATGCTAACAGCAATAACATTGATGCTATTCAGAGAAGGGACACGTTGCAGAGGAGACGACTATTAGATATCACGTAGATATACTATAGGAGATACTAATTTTCCTGATTTGAAACTGCCAGAATTCAAGTTGCAATGCACTTGCCAGTGCACTTACTACACAAAAATTGTAAGTAGTTTAAGCATCAGAATAAACCACACATGAATAAGAGGATTCCAAGCTGGCTGGAACTTGTGAGATATTGGTATACTGAGCATGACAAACTTGTCAGCAAATTCAAGGAGCCGAGGGGTGGGTGGTGGCTGATATGGCCAACATAGCCTTGAGAATATACTTCAAAAAGTGAATGCATGGGATGCTGCCAGGCATGGTGTGAGAAAACAAGTAGTAGCAGCTATTGCTGTCTGCATGATTGTCCTAAGGGGACCAGACTGTTGGAAGGAGAATGTGAGTCCCCAGAGTCTTGCTTGCACAAGCCTGTCCCAGGAGGAAGGCTCCTCTGCTCCCCCTTCTATCATGAGCACAAGATCTGTGTGTCAAAGTCTGTGATCATATGCACCATCCCAAAAGTGTGTCTTCCTTCCCTGTGTATGGACATGCCCAACTGAGCAGTGATTGGAGCTATGTATAACCTGATAAATAAGAGTGGAGAAAGCAAAGCTGACACTGACAACTGGGAAAGAAACTTAACACCCCCCCATCTTTTAACATATCTGTTCCTCCCTCAGGCATTGAGGAATTTGCTCCTTTCTTCTTTAACTTCCCTGCTGCACTGTGCTGTGTGATTCAGTGCAGACCTGTCTTGCCTCGTACGCTTCACCCTGCTCCAACCTAATGGATTGAGCAGTCCATGGGGAGATGGAAACAGCTCGGGGGGAGGCTCTCCCACTTGGGGAGCTCCTGCTGGGCTGGAAAGCTCTGCCACTCTCTGCCTCTTAAAGGCTGCACTGACTGTGGTGTGCATCCTCCAGCTAGTGACACATCCTGGCTTCACAGATCCCCCTGTGAGGAACCTTGATGGGAATCCACACCTGGATTGCCTATGCAGTCAACATGTATCCCTGCTTCTCCCTCACCATCTTCTGCAGGTTGGCTTTAAGCCATTGGTACCCATCCTATAGGATGCTGGTGCGAGATACTGTGCAAATGCAGAGCACGTAGGAAAGTGAGCAGAGGTCAGATGGCACTGAGCTGGGTGAATCAGAAACCATGCACATTTTCCTTTGTGGTTCATGTTTCTTTTTATCACAGAGAAGGTGGTTTTTGTTCCTGAAGCAGGGGGAGACCATCTATAGTACTGCTGGTATTTGCTTAACTACCTTCCTGCAAGTGTAAATCTTCCCTCTTTCTTTCTCTCGGCAGGGGTAAAACATCCAGCAAAGCCCCTTTTTCAAGCCAGGGATCAGGTATATCAGCAGGCACAAAATGAATTTTGCATTGAGGTTGGATCTCCTCCTCTGCAGGGGTCTCTGGCTCTGTTAAACTTTCACACTTGATAGCCGAAATCTGCTTGTGATTAAAGGAGAAAATGGAAAGCAGACGGCTGAGGTGAAAGGTGCAGTTTGCTCCATTTTACTGCCCTGGATGTGAAGGGGGCTGGTACACAGGACACTGTGGAGAAGCTCAGAAATTTCTTTCCTCTTTTAGAGACTGAAGGGGGCATCACATCATCCAGTGTTGATGATGAGCTGTATTTAAGCTGTCTAGCTACAGGAAGAGGCTTTAGCATCATAGTAGCTTCTTTGGGGCAGAAAAGCTGGTTAATAGGACTTATCCATCACTTGCTGAATATTGGCCGCTGTGATAGACAGGCACCTACCGAGGCAGTATAGGCTAAGCCTCATCTTCACACCATTCAAACTGCTTTCAGGTGGAAGTATCAAACAAAGAGTGAAATGGAAGAATCAACAAGTGAGTGAGTGAAGGCTGCCCAGGCTCCCGTCACTTCTTCCAGAGCAGGTACCTGAGACCCTGGTAGGAAGGTGAGACATCTTGCTGACATTAGCAGTCCCAGCAGGGGCTGGGAGAGCAAAATTGACTGATGCTTTAAGCTTGTGCCCAGGGTGATGGAGCGAGAGGAACAGACACTGGAGATGTACTTTGGTACCGCATAAATAGATGGAAGTGGCAATGTTTGTAAACAGAGTTGGAGAGCTGGTTCCAGCCTCCATTTACTCCTTTTCAAATCCTTCCCCTCCTGATTCTCTTCTCCCAGCTTGGCTGAGCACTGAGATCGAGCTGGGACTTGTGCTATGCCTGGGCTCAATGATAGCTGCTCCCCACTGCAGACTTCAAGAGCTGAGCTCACCCACCAGCACAGCCCCGGGGCTCTTGTCCCCATTTCAAATCTTATCACATTCCCAGAGGAGCACCTCCAGCTTGGGGGATGAGGCATAGGACAAAGTACAAGGGGGAAGGTGGGAAGTTTGGATTAGACAGGCAAAACAAACCTTTGCCTTGGCTTTTGTGCTAGGCATCTATCACCAAAATAGATGAGTAATGTTTAATGAGTTAGAAATCATTACTTAACCTTCCCAGGCAGGCACTGGTGAGCACTCATGCAGCACAGTTACTGCTCTTGTCTCAGCCAAAATAGATGGGCTCTTGTGGTGACATGGAATGTCTCTCTAGCTTTCTTTTTGGCTGGGGAGGGGGATTTAAGCATATTAAACAGGCTTTCTGTTTTTAGAGGCTCTCTGAAGTGAAGAGCCCTAGAGACCCTATGAGAATCAGGCAGACATTCTGTCTCTGTAGATGAAGTGGTGAGAAATTATTAAGAGGATTAGCTGCTGATCTAAATGTGTGTCTGCTGGAGCAGTCAAAATACTGCTGTTGGTTCAAGAGCTTCCTTTTGTATTGCCTGATTTCATAATTTGGGGATTCAGAGTTCATAGGGGAGTTGAACCAGTGAAGCAGCAAGAGGGTAGATTGCTGCAACACAGCCTTGAAAGAAAACAGCATTAGGAATGCTATCAAGATGGCACTTGCTGTCTTTATCCACAGAGCTAAATCCTGGTATGGACTGTGAAGGGTCAGGCCAGGACTCTGCCAGGTAATGGCAAAAGGCACAGCTGTACAGAGCAGCATCCTCTCTTGCCTACCCTCTGATTCAGCTATTTGTATGGAGGGATAAAATGCATCCAACTTTTCCTGAGGTCTTGAAATATTTACAGAAAGGGTATTATGGCTGAGTTGGGAAAATTCCCAGGCCCACCTTTCCTCCCTCCTGACAGTAATCTCCTCCTTTAGATCCTGAGATATATTGGCTTGAGACTTTGTTTCCGTAGCCCAGCAATATTTGTCTGAAGCTTTTTATTTCTGAGCCATGGTGCATCTACCACCTGTCTGGGAAACCTGTTCCAGTGCTTCACCACCCTCACAGGAGGGAATTTCCTCCTAATATCTAATCTAAATCTACCCCCTTTCAGTTCAAAATTATTGCCCCTTGTCTTATTGCACTAAAATGTCTGCCCTTATCTTTCTTAAAAGCTTCCTTTAACTATTGTAAAGTTGCAATAAGGTCTCCCTGGAGCCTTCTCCAGGCTGGACATGCCCAACTCTCAGCCTCACTCCATAGTAGAGGTGCTCCAGCCCTCTGAGCATCTTTGTAGCCTTCTCTGCACTCACTCCAGCAGGTCCATGTCTTTCCTGTGCTGGCCCCAGAGCTGAACACAGTACTGCAGATGAAGTCTCACCAGAGCAGACCAGAAGGGGAGGATTCCCTTCCTCAACCTGCTGGTCACGCTGCTTTTTATGTAGCCCAGCACATGGCTGGCTTTCTAGGCTGTGAGTGTACACTGCTGGGTCATGCCCAGCTTTTCATCTACTGGTAACCCCAAGTCCTTCTCTGCACAGCTGCAGCCTTGGGGCAGCAGGAGGTGGTGCATGACACCTGGGATCGTTTTAAGCCATTTCCTATGATTCTGTACTGACTTTTCCCTAGTTTCAGCTGGGTACAATTTTTTTCTCTACTTCTGCTATTCTCTCTTGACATAATGTAAGCTGAGGACTCTTCTTTTCTGAAGAAGATGAAAATATCTCCGTATGTTCATTTGTAATCCTGAATTCCTTTGGGGTGACCATAATGATGTAAGTGCAGCTATGATTTATTATCCTCTGTGCCGAACACATAGATGTCTCACTGCCCCCTTTGTTTGGAGTTCATTCATGCCATGCCCATGCATTGTTTGCACCTAACAAACATACTGATTCTGGTTTGGGTTCACGTTGTTCAAGGAGATCTGCTGCCTTTGCAGCCTCGTGCAGTTTTCACCATCAGCCCTTTGACTCCCTCTGGATTTATTTAATGGATATAAATAAAGCTTATCCTGCAATTCTTTTAAGGTTGCCAGATATAAGCAGGGAGAAAAAGCAATAGTCATAGAAGCATAGAGAGTGGAATGAGAAACCTCTCATCGAATTGTCAGGACTCCTGTGAGGTTTTATACAGAAGCTTTGCTTGTCTGAATTTATAACCATTGCCCAGATCATGGTGAAAAGAGAAGCCACATTTTTTCATGTTTGTCACAATTAATGAACATCTGCCACAAAGAGCTGGACAATATTTCTTAGTCTTAACCTGGTTGGCACAAAGTTGTTTTGCAGTTTGAGAGGTGTTTTTATGAGTCTGTGAGTATTCTGATGTCCATCAGAATTACTTGTATTATTACTACTAATTGTAGCTACAAACTGCCATTTTGACTGTCTGCTGAGCTAATGCAATATCCTTACAGCATGAGTTTGTGACATCTATGTGAAGCTGGAGGAGAAACGCTCCCTGTTCTCAGGAACGAACACTGGGATTAATCCTGATCCTTCTGAAGTCCACCTATTGTTGGTTTCAGATGATCTGGTGCCCATGCAGGCCTTCCTTCAGACCTATAGGACTTCCCTACAAATCGAAATTTGTTCTACAAAGGGGTCGACAAGTGTTTATTAGCCAGTACTGAACCATACTAAATCCTTGAGAGTTCAGGGGTAGAATCTGCAAGACAGTAATTGCTTGAAAATTCCCAAGTAATGGCATAGGGGATTTCCTCTTTATCCTGACAAAATAAACTGTTTAATTAAAAGGAAGAGTGGAATTAAAAAGATAAAGATGGAAAAACTCTTCAGTGGGTCATGCCAGCTGTAATTTGTTGTTTGGCTCAGTCTGGTTCAGTGAACTCTCCTCCTCTCAGTGGCCCAATTAGCTCTGAGGATCTGGAGCAGTTCTGCAGCATTTCCTAGCTAATGTAGTGGAAATGTTTAAAATACTAGCGAGAAATATCTTAGGCTTCCTTTTCCTGCTCAGACTCAGGGAGAGGGTATAAGGAGATGACAGTCCGGGGGTTTGATTTCTGTCTTGGAATGGTGCTGTTTTGAAACTTGCTTTATCTTATCAGGCCAGTCAGAGCATCTGCTCTCTCTGTGTTCTCTCACACAATTACAGGAAACAGTTGGAGCGGTGGGAATTCTGAGATGATCCTACAAGGAGCAGCCACTGGCTGAGCTGGCTGTCAAAGACTGCCTTCTGCCTTTCATCTGGATTTCAGCTCCACGTGCAGGTGGGATTCTCTAGAGGCATGTGGAGGGAAGATTTTGACTTTCGCTGACTTCAGTGGGGAGTTTTGTATCCATTGGCAGCAGCAGCAGCTCGGTTCTCCCCTCACATCCAGGACCCTCTGACAAAATGTGGCATCTCTGTTTCTCTGAATTGTATCCGCATCAAAGTGTGATTATGAGCGGCAAAAGAGGAAATTCTCAGATATTTCTAGACCCTTGGAATCATAGAATCACAGAATGGTTTGGGTTGGAAAGGACCTTAAGGTCATCCAGTTCCAACCCCCTGCCATGGGCAGACACCTCATGCCAGTCCATGTTGCCCAAGGCTCTGTTCAACCTGGCCTTGAACACAGCCAGGGATGGAGCATTTACCACTTCTTTGAGCATTCCAATGTCTTTCTCACTGGAATGATGACCCAGCAGCACAAGAAACCATGCCTGAATCCAGCTGAGTACCCCACTGTGCAGTACCTCAATAGCTTTTATGGCCCAAAATCAAGGTCCTTACGTGCCTGAAAGGTTGAGAAGTGATAGTCTAGTTTTCAGAAGAAGATACAAGTTTGTAGAGTAAAGAGATTTTTTCATTAGATTGTTTTTTAGGTAGAAATATATCAACAACTATTCAGCACACAGGTCCCTCTTCAGGACAGATCTGAAGAAGGACTTAAATTCCCCCTAAACATGTCATGTCAGCCATACAGGAGGGTCTGTGTGCCCTGCAATGATGTTTAATTCCAGCTTTACCACTTACTACTTTTCTGAAGTTTGCCTGTCACTAGTTTTGACAACCAACACACAGGTAAGCTAACACATTGCCTTGATGACTGGGGAGGCCCATGTGCCTGCAGCCCCTGTCAGACAGCGAGGAATTGAAGTGAGCAGAAAGCTTGGTGAAAGCATGAAGAATAACAGCATTCATTGCTTTGAGAGAACCTGGCAGGATGGGCAGTTCCCCTTGTATTTTGGCACTCCTGCTTCTGATCTGGGGACCCTGAAGAACTGAGGGGAAAAGAAAGAAGAGGAGAGGAAGAAAGAACCCCTTATTATTCAAACTTTTATAAGCCTCCATCAAAGGGTTGGTCTGTGTTTTGGACATGTCTCAATGTAGGTTGTCGTTAGTGACTGACTAGCTATATTTGAATAGATGCAAGTGACAACCCAGGGCCTTTTCCCAGCCTTTTTTTCACTCTGGTATGTAGAAAGGAAAAAAAAGGTTCATTGCAGTCTAAAATACGTCTGCAGATGGTGTGTGCTCCTTGGCTCCAGCTGGGGCTCCAAGTGAAACACCACAGAATGCCTATTGTTACTAGCACTTTCTGCCCTGCTATGGTAAGAAGTCCTGTTTGCTCTCAGCAAATTTGGATCCCGGTTCCTGTCCCTAATGTTTTCGTATGAACTTTTTTGGATGGCACACCAAACTTCCTGAGGTTTGCCAGTTTCTGATTATAGGCTGGTTCTTGGGAATGGGAAAAAGGCCATTGCAACAATTCTCAAACTGCCCCAAATGTGGGCTGCAACCCAGGACCCCTGAGGTCAGCAGATCAGCAGCAGTGGATGTTAAAGGGAGCATGAAACCACAACAGCTCCACTGAAGCCATTGGAAGGTGGGTAAAGTTCATTGCTGGTACTTCCAGTAAGTCAGCAATTTGTTTGGATCTTGATTCACAGAGGCATTTAGGTCCCTGATTTCCAGTGGTTTCCTAGCTGGTACAGGTTAGGAGCTATGTCCCTAAATGGTGGCTGTGAGCCCAGTGCCTCAGTGTGTTCAGACGTATCTAATCATAGTTATTGCTGTATACTGAGGTCCTGGCTGGAATCTGTGTTCCTTGAGTTAGAGACAATCATATAGGCTGGGAATTAGGTGGCCAAGTGTTTAAAGTTTCCAGTGTGGGTGCCTGCATCAGAGCTATAGGCAATGGAAAGCGTACAGACAATGCAGTTTCAAAAGAGAGTGAGACATTATGAAATAGTCATCTAAAACTCATGAGAAAACCTTTTTCTCTTCAGCAACTGCAAGGGAAGCTAGAGTGACACCTGTGTTACTGATGTCTAAAATTAGGTAGGAGGTATCCCACCCATAATGTGAGCCAATTCCCCCTTCAAAGATGTTGTTGTGCTGCATAGTCAAGACAGCTAGGACTGGGAAGTGAAAAGAAGAGGCAATGAACATTAGTTGAGACCAGCCAGGGGCTGGTACCAACTGTGCTGGATCTCAGGTTTACACTTACTCCTCTGCTGCTGATACCAGAGGTGAATCTGCTCATTCACAGTAGGGCAATCTGGTCTTCTTTTAGGTCCTTAGAAATGAGACATCCAAAATCATTATCCACCTTTGAAATCTTGGTCTATCTGTTGCTCTCTGATCCTGCTCTCTTCTCTCTTCTCACTTGTTCTGGCTCAGCTGCTTTGATCACATGAAGTGCAAACTGTTCTCTCTTGCAGCCTTTTCCCAAAACACTAGTAGGAAACTTTTTCCTAACTTCCAACATCTTTGGAGCAGATCAACAAGTTTTAGAAACCTAATTCTTCAGTAGTAGGAAATTGGAAGATTCACCTGAGCTCAATAATGTTTTAGGCCAGCTGAGCCTGGAACCTTTTATCTTCTGTGATGTTCTTCAAAGATGGGGAAACATTCAGAGAGAGTGTGCTGAATTTTGTTTCATGGATCATAGGAGGCTGTTCGTTATTTTTTAAGTTATTTGGGAAAAACCCTAAACCATTAGTCTTCGCATATTTGGTTCAGATGTTCTCAGAGCAGATGGTGAGAGAGTATTTTCACTTCAACTTCTTCATGTGCTCTCATGCACTTTAGCACAACAAGATCTTGATCCCAGCCCAGGTCTGTGACCATTCCTGTGGTACACATGCTGGACGATAGAGCATTTTGTTGTCTCATGTCAGCTGATGGGTGTGTTTCTATCCCTTAGATAAACTTTGTGGTGTTTCTGTTTGCCCTTCCCCCATGGTACTGATTATCCCAGAAATAGATAGGACCTGGAAAGCTCTGTTCTAGATCTGAACTATTCCTGTGTTGCATCTGGCATTGTGACTGGATCCACTTTTGAGGCTGTGATAATTTTCCTTTTACCCTTGTGCCAACTCTTCTGTCTTTAGCTCTAACTTTTTCCCCACTCCATGAACTGGATTGATTTTTTGTCATTATAAGTGCTCTCCTCTTCTCTTCTCTTCTCTTCTCTTCTCTTCTCTTCTCTTCTCTTCTCTTCTCTTCTCTTCTCTTCTCTTCTCTTCTTTCTTCTCTTCCTCTTCCCCTCTTCCTCTTCCTCTTCCTCTTCCTCTTCCTCTTCCTCTTCCTCCTCCTCCTCCTCCTCCTCCTCCCCCTCCTCCTCCTCCTCCTCTTCCTCTCTCTTCTTTCTTATGGAGAATAATTATTATTACTGTTCTCAGTTGTTATGGAAGGATGTGAACCTTCCCCTGCAGATGTATACTGAGTTATACAGAAAACCTTGGGGTCCTCCTGGGAAGAGCAATGCTTCAGTGTTAGGTCCTCTACCCAGAAAAGTGTGAAATGTCTCTCCTAAGCTGTAGCCCAAGCTGCAGCTCAAGCTGCAGATAATTGCTGGTTTTGGTCTGTGTGAATGCTGAGCAGAAAGACTTTGTGTGTGGGATGTGGATCCAGTGAGGACATCAATAAATAGATGTTCCTTGTTAAAAGAAAGCCAGATGAGGAAAGTATATACATGAGGATATATGTAGCTGTATTTATTATGCATAGCCTGTAGCATGCCACAAGAAAGCAGGATATGTAAGTATCACACTGATCCTTATGGTCTCTTTAATAGGACACCAGGGTCATCTAGCCAAAAGGAGATCACTGCTAACACTCCAGAGGCTGGGATGAAGCACACTTAACTGATTCCATGGGTTAGGCAGAAGTTAAAAGGGAAGGTTCAAAGGTTTCCCAGTGATGTTTGGACATATGGATAATGGACAAAACATAGCACAAAAGGGGAAAAAAAAGAGGAAATACCTAGACCCGGCCTTTGCACTTTTTGCACATGGTTTGGGGGTTAGCTAAACTTGTGGAGATAATGGCAGAGATGTTTCACGTTTTTGTTTTGTTTTGTTTTGTTTCAAGGCAAACGTGTTTGTGGTTACTACAGAGCCAGAAACCAAACAAGGCACGTTTCAAAGTGAGTGCCCAGTGATTAGAATGGGCTGGAAATGGAATGATCACAAAGAGACAATACAGCACAAAGTGACACCAGAGTCCTGGACTTCAGGGATTTACTGTCCCTTCCCTGCACAGCATGCAGCCATCACCACAGCATCAGGATGCTGCCTTGCTCGTGAGAGTTCAGTCTAATGTTCTGCAGATTGCTTTTGGAATTGTGTTCCCCAGCTTGGCATTTTCCAGGATTTAAACCAACTGGACAAAGGGGAGCTGGATTTTCTTGTTCCTCTCTGATTGCCGCACTAAAGTGAGGTCAAAGTAGAAAGCTTCTGTCTGAGTTATGGAGACTGACCCCTCTGGATAACATCACCACAAATGTAGGACCTGCAGCCCTTGGAACTGGTCAGGCAGCTCCAGCTTGTCTTGTTGAGATGTTTTCCTTTTCTGGAGTGTAAAACAAAAAGGGAAGGCAACCTTTTGCCAAATTCCCAAATGTTCTACTAGAGTTCAGAAAATGGGATCAAAAAGTAAGCAGAGCTGTGCTGTGCCTGCCTCTCTTTTGCCAACATAAGTGTCCTGGAGCCATAGCCTACAGTTGTGGGCAGGGAACTCCATGGGATTGCAGGTCAATGACACTAATAGGGGTTAAGCAGTAATGGACTGCTTCTTCAGGATGATGCTCCAGGGATATTTCTAGAGTATTTTGCGACCTATGAACTGATACTGACTTTTCTGTAGATGATTTTAGAGACATGATATTTATCAGTTGCTCCTTGGTTACCTGGAGAACCATATCTCTCCTTCTCCTGTCCTTCCCATGGGAAGGTAATTTCAGTTTCCAAAGAGGCTGCTACTCTGGAGGCTCTGTCTGTATGAACTTGGGGCATTTCCTGCCAAGGAAGGCAGAATCTTGTCCATGACATGAAAAGTTCTTTCAGATCCTTGAGATGCAGTTATTATTTCAAAACTATTGTGAAATCTCGAGGGTTGTGACTGAAGAAATAATTGGTCTTATGGGAAGAAAGAGGAGCTATTTCAGTAGATGACAGGATGACCCAGCATTGTAATCACAACACTTTAAAGACTAGATAAACATGAACTATAGGAAGGACATAAACTCTCATGTTTCAGGGCATAACTGTTGTGGGTCAGGAAGTAATTCTCCTTTCAGGCCCTTTATTGTGTAGCTGGTGCCTGCAACTGGAGCCGGATACTGTTAGAAGTTACAACCCATGGCAGAGGCATCTCTGATTGTCACTTCCAAGTGTTGGAATGGATTCATTGGGATAAACAAACTTTTGTTTTCCTCTTGCAAATTCGACCACCTCCCCACTTCTTGTATTCCCATACTTTATATTCTTCTTGGCACTAATTGTATGCTTTCAGTCAGTGTGTTTCTGCTTTCCAAGACCGTAAGCCACGACTTGGGGGCATAGTCCCATTTACATCCCTTTGCAGATGGCCTATTTCTAGCACTGTCAGTCCTCAAGGTTTAATTTTTGCTGTCTTTATGCTGAGGGGCAGACACTGCTCAGTGGGTCTTTGTGATTCTAATCTTTTTCATACAGTTTGAGGAGCAATGGACTTGTAAAACAAGATCCCTTTCTCCTGGGCGAGGAGGCACCTGAAATTAGGCCTGTCTTTACCACCCACTAAGGATGTGCGTGGCAGTTTAGAGAGGGCTGAGAGCAGTGTATTTGTTGTCGCTGTAATGCCCTTTGTTGCTCCCATATAGCTCCCATTTCTGTAGGCACCATCTGTTGGTTGGGAATTCTTTCACTCCCCATCATTACAGGCTTCAGGAAATGCCTTCTTGCCAGGTGGCATCTCTATTTGCTGCTGCTACTGAAGCTCTAGAAGCAGGTGCAGTTTGTGGCATAATGTAGCTTTGTGCCAGCCCATTACAAGCCATGGCCCATTCAGGGACTTGGATGGGGTTATTGCTTTAGCTCAGCTCCATTTGAGATATGGGCATTGCATCTGAAGTGCCACTGGCAGCTGACTTCTCACTTTGATTTATGCTAACCTTAGGGCTGCTGGTAATTACATGCATGTTCTTGTATTCAGGAAGTTTATGCAGTCGCCAGGGAGCAGGGACTTCTTCATGCAACACCGGGAGGATGAATTGTTCATTTTGATGAGCATCTCAGGCACTATGTGGCACATGAAAAGGCCTGCCTGTGTGCTCATTCTTGTGATGGTGGAAGGATTGAATTTGCTCTCCAAGAGTTTCTGAACTAATTTGCTGGTATTTCTTCAGCCAATAATGGGCTTGCATAGTGGGATTCTGTGGCTCATTAACCGAGTTGGATGACCAGCTGGAATTTGTTGTCTTCCTGGCATCCCTTACAACAAGTGCAAGGGGAAGAGTGGTCAATACCTATTTTTTTCCTTGGCACTTCATCTACCTGTTTCAACTTACCCCAGAGGTCAAAACTTCTTTTCATACTGGTACCTTGTCTTTGAGTGTTAATAAGGTATCATTTAGCTGGTGTTTTACATGGGAATATCTATTCTGGGCTGAGCAGTGATGACTAACTTTTCCCTTCTAAGCTACAAGGCCTTTAACATTTTAGATAACATTCTATGATTTTATAATTCTATGATTCTATTTCTTTAAACAATTTCATAGACTCACATTGACTTCCCATTTTCATGCACTGCTGGAAAAGACTGGATGCAGCAAGGTGACTAAAGAAGTGGTTTGCTGACCTGAGCACCGGGTAATGTACTGTGGGACCCTGGGTAGCAATATCCCATTTTCTGCAAGTGCTCAAAACAGATTTGTAGGAAAGGATGAAGAATGTAGGACAAATTCAGAGAAGTGGGACAGATTTTCCATTTGAGTCACCTGCAGATGCTCAGGTGAAGAGCACAGGAAAAGCTTTTCACCTCGTGAAACTCAAACACTGAGGAATCATAAGCAAGAAAATCCTTGCTTCATCTCTAATTCTGCTTTCTCCTTCTGCATATCCTTACCATTGTGCATGAAATACAGTGCAAGACCAGTGCTGTGATGCAAGTGACAATAGTTCTCAATAATATCAGTTATTTCTGAGAGCACATGGCCTGCTAAAACTGGGAAAACTTAGTGTTTCAAGAGTGAGCTTTCCTGCCTTCCCTTTACAATGAAGTGAAGCAGAAGTTGATGCTGTGTTTGCTCCTCATCCTTACCCGTGTGGAGAGTCAAGGTGTCTTATACCTGCTTTGCTTTTGCTGCAAACATCAAAAATGGGTCCCCACCTCAAAGCAAAGCAGAGATATTCCCTGACATTCCCTCAGTCCATCAGCACTCTCTTATTTGTTACATCCAGTGCAGCATCTCCATACTCAAACTAATACCAGATTGTCCTGCTCCAAGTCACCAGGTGGGTGTGTGGAACAAACTCCCAGAGGCTGCTTGGGTTTCATTAAACCCCTGCAATGAACACCTGGGTTGGACTCCTTAAAGCCATTAAACTTGGAAGGCAACGCACTAATTTTCCCTGGAAACCACCCCTTCTGTCACCATCACAAACATCCTCCCAGTCCTTGCGGGTACCAGCAAAGCTGTAAGCATGGAATCTATTACAGTTGTTTAGCATCTTTATTTACAGCTGCTCTAAATGCTTTCACCTCTGTACCTTCCCCCAAATGCCCCAGAGCACAACTGTTCATTTTAATGCAACTCATCACACTTCAGTGCATCTCATCACACTTTAATGAAACCCATCACACTTTAACACAACTCATCATGCTAATAGAGATAATTTCCTGGACATTTAAAAGTAATTACACATAGTGATTGCACCCAAGGGAAAAGGATGAGCCTAGAAACACTATAGAAAACACTGTCTTTGTAGAAAACTTAGCTGAGGGTGCTTTTTTGGTTTTGGGGTTTTAGTTTGTTGGGGTTTCTTCTTTTTATTATTGTTTGGTTTCTTCAAAATAACTCCCAAATTGAAGGCACATTCCAAGTCTTTTTCCTTTTTTTGAGCCTGATCTAAAGTTCCATAGAGGTGCTGCAATAATTAGTTTTTTATTAATTTCCACTTCTTCCCAGTATGTAGGCACACATTAATACACAGACATGCTATTGAACGGGTTGTAAGCAAAAGTTGGTAATGCCACCAATAAAGGTCCAATGATGATTTTAAACCATGTGAAAAGAAGGATTATGTGACCATTTCTTCTGTCCATCCACCTTCATTTGTTTAATCACTTGGCAAATTACAAACCAGTTTTGAGGGAAGGAGGAATATCTCCAATACAATAAATTTCCTGCAAGTTCTGTGAAACTTGACGGCTGAATAAAGGATAGAGACGCACGTAGTAAGTGACCTGAAAATGGGGAAAAGAGGTCAAAATTCTCCATGTCCATGCTATCTATAAACATATGGCTCAGGACAAACCACGGTGTATTTTATTCCTTCTCTAGTGGGGCAGAACTGAAGGCATGGGTGGAATGAGGAGGGTTGCAGAGGGGTCATGTTAGCAGCCAAAGGCTGAATGCTGAGGTGAAACCACATTTCCTCAGTCTCACTGTTCGAGGAACAGCTTGCTTAACGTGGGCAAAAGAATGCATTTTTCCCTTGCTTTGTGCACAAAATCCCCTGAAACGTTTTGTCTCAAATTGGCTTGAAACATTTAGCCTGCAGCTGATATCCGGAGCATAACATTTCAGCCCACACAGTTAAAGTCTGGCAGAATGGGAAGCAATTGAAGGTAGGGTCTGTTCCAGGACTGTTCAGGAGGGGACCGAGAGCTGAAGAGGACAAGTTGTGCTACTTGTTTTACCCATGTCTGACCATTTCTGCAAAATATCATTGAATTGCAGCCATCCTCTGTTCCAGAGAGATAGGTCTGACTTCAAGTAATAGAAGACTACTGAGGCTCCTCAGCAACCCATCTATACTGCCTTAGGTGGGTGTTTCATGGGCAGCAGAAGGCAAACCTGGAGGCAGAATATTGTTTTGGTTGAATTTTGTGTGTGTAAAAGAGAATGTGCCAGAAGCACCGAAGAAGAAAGGGGATGGTAGCAGAAAGCCCAGAGCTGCCACAAACCAGCTGTGTGTGCAACCCCAGATGACCACAAAGGGTTTTTTTTATGAGTATGGAGTTAACCAGAAGAGACCAAGAAGACACAGAGATGTTCTTCTTTATGCTTTGATTCCCCCTATGCCCAGGGGAAAATGAGAGCATGAACTTTTTCTGCAGATAAACAGGACTGCATCAAAACCACTCAACTGAATTAGCATCTTCTATAATGGAAGCATTCCCCATGATCCTGAGTATCAGCTGTCTTCTGTAGCCAACTGATATTGCACTACATTTACATATATATGAAAGGTAAATATAAATATATATAAAATAAAAGCAAGCCACTCTGAACTAAGCATCACTTCACAGATTTTTGAGAGGATTCTGCTTAAATTTGCATTTATTCCTATTTGTCATGTTGGGTGAAATACATGTGATCAAAAGTAGAGGCATGGAACATAAATTTTTCCATCTGAGGTGGATTTTGCAGCCGCCTTTTCTGTATTTTTATATCCAGGGTATAATTCTGTTTTTCTCAAAATAGACCTCTAGAATAAGTCAGACAAGTGTCTCCTTAAAAGCCATTCATTGAAGAGCATGAGGGTGGCCAGCTCTACCTTGTAGGCATCTGAAATGAAGTGAAATGAATTCCTCCCCTACTGATCACCAGGTATGTGGTGGACTGGGTGGTCTGATCTGTCAGGTCCTGGACTGGATGACAGGGCTGTTTGCAAGTGGTTTCCACGAGGTGTCTGTATAGTTTCCATTGCAGCCAACTTTTAGCTTTTCATGCCTTAGATGGTGGTGGGACACCCCAGCCCTGATCTTATGCTTGTCTTCCTGCAGGAGATGTGTGTGATGTGTGAGTCTCACTTCTGCTTTTTAGCAACCCAACCGCCAAACCTAGGCACTGTTTTTGCCCTCTGTGGGATGCCACTGGGTTTGAAGTGTTGTCCATTAACCGAGCTTCAGCAGGCTTGCAAAGGAAGGAGGGTGATGTGGTGAAAGCACCCCACTGGTGGCAGGAGATCTGAGCTTGACGCTTCACTCAGCCACAAGAAAATATCACTGTTGATTTTGGGCATGTTTCTTACACCATTTTCTCCACCACAGTTTCCCCATCTGTAAAATGTGGATGATTTTTTACTTACCTGGCTGAAAAGTAAGGAGCTTATAACTGGAAATCGAGGAACCTGGAGGAAAACTCTGGTCTGGATTTGCTCATGACAAAGCAGCTACTCACATATTTTCAGCCAGTGCCTGGCAGAGCAGAAATGTTCAAATTTCTTCTTAAATAAATTCTTTCACCAGATGAAATAACATACCAGGAACTGGTCAGCAATATGCTCTGCACAGTGGCCCCTGAAAAGGGAGTGCAGACCAGGAGTTAATAGATGCCAGGCAGTGAGGAGGGCGCAGAGCTGCACTGAAATGAACCAGTATCGGAGGACTAACCCAGGGAGCTCCTCAATTGTGAGTAATCCCAGTTATCATCTGCTGGCCACCTCTGCAGTGGGAGGTCAAGAGGAATGAGACCATCACGCTTCACTTTGTTGGTGAATATTAAACAATAACCAGCAACATAAAGTTTTGGCTTTAACTGGCAGGAATTAAAGGCTTTGGCGAGGTTGGCCTTGGAATTGTTTAGGATGAAATGGATTCCTTTTAGCCTTTGAGAGGGTCCAATTTAAGCTGTTTAGCTGAGCAGAGTGGAAAATGCAGCAGTTTAGCTGTTATGTGGTCAAACTGAAGAGCAGACGCCATTTACCGATGGTGCTGGATCCATAACCTCACATCCTCTCAGAAACACCATACTTATTACACTTTCTATTGTGTGTTGTTATGGCCACCAGTGATGAAAATCCAGCCTATCTTATCCATCATGTTTCTTGGTTTCCATGTTGCTTATATGTTTTATACATCCTTGGTACATTTGCTGCAGGGCAACACATGCTCATTGCAGGTCTTCCACTCCAGGCAGAAACGTATGTGTTCTGAGGGAGAAAGGCAGGAAATGCTTCTGGTAGATGCCAATGGCCTTGTAGTTTGTTAGAATAAATGTAGCCACACAGATTTATGAAAGAAAAAAACATTTCTGAGAGATTGATTACTTGTTCTTTTAACCCTAAAGCTTTTTAGTCTGGCTGCAATAACATCTTTTTTACTATAGAAGTCTAGAGGTTATATTAATGTGCACAATACCCAGGTTTTTGCATTGGACACTCTTTTTAACCATCCTACCTGAGAGGTGTTTTTTTTCTAGCATCATTGTGCAGCCAGGATAGTCCAAAACCAGAAGTCTTTTTTCTGCTCAGACCAATTCTCAGCTGCCATGAAATCATTGATAAAGAGTATGAACTTGTGAGTTTTGTATTGGCTGAGAATCTGACCTAAATTATGGACAACAGGTCTTATAGACAATGGAAAATGTTAATTATTGTTTTGTTGTTTTTTTTTTTTTTGGAAGGAAAAGGACATTTCTCTCATTTCAGCTTCCCTCAGGACCTGTGAAGTTACATGGAGGAGCAGTGAGAAAAAGTTAGGAAAGGGAAATTCAGGGCAACTGCTAATAAAGTAAGGTGTTAATCTTTCCCCATGAGGACAAGATGATCATTTCTCAGCAACATGCAGAAGGAAGAAAAAAGACATGGAAATTGTGAAGTAATAGAAAAGGCAGCCCAATTCAATGGGAGTGTCTTCACTTAGGTATAAAATGAAGAAGCACAGGGGAAAACAAATAAAACACAAGTCCCTTTCCAGAAGAAAATAGCTCTGTGTATGGAATCTGTGGCTGGACTGCCAGTGCTAATTGCTACTTCAAAGACATAGCAGCCCCTGCTTTGAGTAGCGATCTTCCTTGAAAACATGCATATTTCTGCTGTCCCCCCAAAATGAGCTTGTGGGTTTCTTCATAAAGAATTTTATACCAGGACTGGACAGAACAGAGAAGAGGCATAATCTTATCCTGGCAGGCAATGAGCCTGGGTGATCTTAGAGACATTTTCCATTTCTGTTTCCCCCATTTAGCACTGGAGTGATTAAACCTCGAGGTGGTCAGTACTTACCTGAACACTTCTGTTCCTAAAAACCGGGCTTCTTGCAAGTTTTCCTGCTCTCCCTTGTGCTGGTGGTAGAAAATGCTGCTAAGCCAGCACTGTGTGCAATGTCTCCTTGCTCCCACTTCTGCCCCAACTCTGTGGAAGTGCATACCATGCAAATTAACAAAGAAGCAAAAAACAAAAGCCCTCATAGTCAAAACACCTCAGGCAAAGTTGGTCTGAGAGCCTATAGAAGGGTCTGCTTGAAGCTCTTTGTCCTTGGCATTGAAGCTATACCCTGTTCCAGCTATGATGCTGCTGGTACAGTACCCATAGCTGTTTCTTCTGGGGCAGACCATGCCCCTGTCTAAATACGTGTGGCATGAAGGGGAATTGCCTTCTCCCTGCCTTCTACCCCTGCTGTTGGAGTCTGTACCCCAATACATCAATATGCTGGCCCAAGGTGCCACTGGAGTGATAATGTAGTGACAGCACTGTCTTCCCCTTTACTATTCATGAAGGGTCTCACCTCTGCAGCTGGTCTGAAGTCTTCCAACCAGCTTTTCTTTCACTGTTCTTCTTTACATCTTTGTCTTCTTTAGGTCACTAAAAACTCATTTGTTGGAGCTATGTTCCTTATTAGGGAGGATTTTGTGTTCCATAATGGCCTGTCATAAATTGTTCTTCCTGTGAGTGAAAGAAATTTAGAGAATTTGTTTTTTGTTCGGTTGTAGAACAAAAACAAATATAGAAAACCTCACAAAAGATGGGATTGTTTAATGATAAAATAGCAGCACAGGACCCAAGCCAGTTTCTATCCCATTAATGTTAGCATATCCATATGAAGGCTCAAGACTAACTGTAACAAGACACACTAACATAGAAGTTTCTAAACAATCACTTAATATGGACATCCCATCCTTTAATTTTCTGAAACTAAATATGAAGTTTCTCATTTAGACTGCTGGAGAATTTGGAAAAAGTATTTTTGACCATTAATTATGTATGTATGGAGGTAAAACTAGCAGTATCTCCTGCAGTAAAAACCATGTTGCAAACAGCATGGAGACTGAGCAAACACTGCCATCACTCATGTGTGTCTTTATTCAGCACAGGTTTGGGAGACCTCAGCTTGATCTCTGCCTCTGCCAAAGCAGGTCTCCACTAGAGAGTGATGTTGCTGCTCTTCACAGTGCTTTGACCTAGCAGTGTTGTCTCCAGCCTGGCAAAGGGAGCATGTCTGTCTCAATCACAACTAGAACTTTTCCCAAGAACTACGGTTTGGTGCCATGGGGCACTGTTGTCTTCCTTTTCCCAGAACTGATGATTTATGTGAACAGCGATTGCTCATCCACAGCCAAGAATGGGCTGTACCTAAAGCTGATTGCATACCAGCTCTGTTAGAAGAGTTTCCACATTATGAAAAGGTTCATTTTGTGGAAATGCAATTTTAGGTGATGTTTAAAACAACCAAGCATTCCATCTCAATTGGGACCTTTGATCTCATATGACAATAGCAATGTTCTCAGAGGGATAAAGATGCTGACAAGTGATGGCCATGTTTGTTGGGCAGATGCCAAGGAGTGCCTGATGGGGATGGTGTGCCATGCAAAAAGAGCAGGGAAAGTCTGAAAATGTGTGTTTGTTTGGAAAATATCTATGGAAGGACAAATGGGTCTTATTGCTAAACATTGGCCTAGGACAAAGAGTTGGGTTAAATACCATTGCTGGCACAGACTTAGAGTGCACGTCCAAGAATAAGTCATGGGACCTGCTGCCTTGGTTCTCAGCCCATAAAATGGAGATGCAGAGGAGGATTATTACAGCCCCTTTCCTTTATCCTGGCTTTGTATGTGTCAGACCAGAAATCTTGGGAGGAAGGCGAAGCATCAAAAACAATAAACGCTTGTTCCCTTTTCAGGCCTGTAAGCATTACTGTAAAACAGACACAGGTTGTGCTATCTGAAGGCCTCTTTCAAGGTTATTTTGTTGAGCCTGGTGTTTAATTCTAGGCTTTAGAAATGGAAAATGAAAAGACCCAACTGTTCCAAAGGTCAAATTGTCCACCTGTCCCAGGCAGATCCTAGGCTGATTTTGTAATGTTTTACTTGCCTGAGATGAGAGTTCAATGGCAATTTGCAGAGCAGAGTGGTAGCTTGATTGGCGAAGCTCTGAAAGAGAAAGCCTGACCTCAGCAAAATCTAACTTTCCTTCTGAGACAAAATTTCATTGTAAGGCTAAGTCATTTTTGTCCGGGATTTGCTTTTTATCAGAAATACTCTCACATTTGGGAAGGTAATTTATACCTTGTAACGTAATGAAAATGGAAGGGATGATTTCTGATTCTCATCTTTATATTTCACTTTGATTTTGTGTATTTTTTTTTGTTAGAGTGAAAGCATTAAGGTAGAGACAAAAAAATGAGTTCACTCTTTCTCCCCCACCATGCTTTTCAATCAGGAAAAAATCCTTATTTTCTTTAGTCCTCGAACAGAAACAGCTCCAACAGTGAGTAAGGGCATTGTCTTCAAATTTTGAAATGGAAAATTTTCTCAAAAGAGTTTGTTACTATTGGTTTGGTTTGGGTTTTTTCCTTCCTTTTCTTTAAAGAATGTCATATTTTGACATCAAGTCATTCTTATGTAGAAAATTTTGGGAAAATATTTTTAGCTGGTAGTTGAAATAGTTTTACTTCTGTGTTTGTGGGTCAGGCTATTGCATGGACTACAGAAATGTAAAGAGTATGAGCTACTCTAAATCACCTCTGTGGGATTGCTGTACTGTGCTTGGAAAAGATCCTGCAATATGAGATATTTCACTGATTGGTATTTTAGAACTACTGATAACAGGCAAGGCATGCGCTACTGAGGAGACCTAGGTGCTTATACTTTATCTCCATTCTGTTCATAATCTGAAGGTAACTTTTCTGAATATATGAAAAGGATGAGAGAAGATTGAGGAGAAAGGATGAACACATACAAAAAGAAAACTCCAGAAAAACATATTTTCAGTTACCCAGGTTCAGTGTAAAAAGTGCACTGCTTGTGGCTGATAAATTGTGAAGTTGTTTTGTTTCCATTTTAAAATATGGAGTTGTGCTAAGCAGGATTCCTGAGGCTGAAGGAAAACTCAGGTACTCCAAACAAACAGTGTTTGAAGTGAATGTTTTTTGGCAAGGTGTTTCACAGTAGGTATTGAATGATTCCATCCAAGATATTTTGATACCTTGTTTTAGGAAAAGAAAATGCTGAGGAGTCAAAGTAAAATAAGACTGCGGGGGAACGAAAATGAATCTGTTTTCTTGGAACATCCCTTAGAATGGTACAGACCTTGAAGTAATTTATGGGTAACTAAAAGTATCAACTGAAACCTTCACCATTCACAAGCCTGTTACCGAAAATGAACATTAGAGAAGATTTCCATTTCATGTCGACGTTTACGACATTTTATGATCTAGAGAGGTCGAGTTGAGACTAGCTCCTTAGGAATGTCCCCAGAAATCTTCAGCATGAAGCGGCACTTTGTATTTTGAAAGATCTACTCATTAATCACCACCTTATGATAGTAACTACGCCTTGCAACACCCTTGTCAGATGTGGAAAGCTGAGACAAGATAAAGTTAAATTCCAAATCATGAAGGGATCCCTAGCTGGCTATCAAGATAACAACATAGAAATCACAGGCATTTCTAAGCAGTAGGCAAAGCTTGAATTGTGCAGGTATTTGGACACATACCACTGAAACCATGAGACGGTGATGAGATGTTTCTACTTCTGCTACAGTCAGCATCTTTTCTTTCTTTCTATACCACAGAGATGATTTATATGTCTGTGGGAGATATTACAGAACTATAGGAAATACCGAAGCCCATTAAACATTTGGAATGAGCACAATGAAAGTTGTCACGCATTACCTGGGATTAAAGTTGAGTACTTCTACCCAGACACTCCACTACTGAAAGTTAATTGGTGAAACTTGATTTTATTGACTGGCAGAATGCCAATGTACCTCAGCTAAAGGTCAGGCATTCCACTTGCTTGCTAGGCAGAGGCAGGAGCATGTGAGAATTTCAAGGCAGCTTCCATTCCTCATTTTGGATTTCAAGCTCTGAATGCTCTTCAGAGGTTGGGAAAAAAAAGCTGAGAAAAAGCACATTATTTCTTCCAGTTCCTTCATTTAGAGGTGTTTGTAGACAGAGCTGTAGAATCCTGGATGATCAAGAGGACTGGCATGGCTGGAGACACTATTCTCCTTCAGACTTGGGCCGAGTGCAGCCATGGGCACAAGAGAGGTGCACAGTCACATCTACAGGCTTCTAGGATGTGTTAGATTCGAATGTGAACTCAAATTAATTCAGGTTAATTGTTCCCTAAGGTGTGGATTGTGCTCCACTGGCTGGGAGGACCTAAAGGCCAAACTGAGTTCAATGGGATAAAACCCAGCCCAGCTGCTTTGTCAGGTTCTGCTTCAGGGGCTTATTCTGATGTGAGTTATTGAACCCTAATCAGCTCTCATGGTCTCACTTCAGACTGTCTTTGCCTGAATCAGTGGCAAAAGCAGAAATCACTGATGCTCCAGGGTTTATTTCCCAGCTGTAGAAAACGTCTTCCACACCTTGTCTGCAAATAGAACGTTATGGTTCTTGAGGCTCCTCTCTGGGGTCTTGTCAGCATCTTACCATCCCATGCCTGCAGGGATGACATCAAACCAGATGTGTCTGCAGAGACAGCAGAGGCATTTTTTGCCCAAGCACCAGGTCCACACAAATCTGTATCTCACATTTCTGTATCACACCAGAACCAGGAGAGGGCCTTGAAAAATGAGGCTGCCAGCAAAAAGCAGCAGGGGGGAGGCTTCTGAGGACCTTTCTGGAAAGCTCAAAACAGGAAATATTCAATAAAGCTCCGAGGAAAAAATAAAACAAGGAAAAAAGAAAGACACTCTCTCTCTGAGCAGCCAGGATGTTTGTGAAATCCCTCCTCCATTTATTATGATGCTGAGTTACAGCTGGCTGTTTTATTAAAGACAGCTGGGACACATTACTTGTGCATTAACACTGAGCCGGCTTTCATTTTAAAACTTACCCGTTGATGGGAGCTTTCCTTAATGCGTTCCTGCTGCTGCCAGCTCTATAATCCACACCAGCAGCCGCGGGGGAAGATCACCTCGCTTTACCATACTGCTGATTTCCGGAGAAAGGCCTAATAAAAGTCAGCCTGGCTGATCAGGAGCAAGATGGTCCCTTTCCTTGCTGTGGCTCCAAGGTGGAGCTAAACTTGCTGGAGCAGAAGGTCGGCGGTTCATCTGCCAAGAGGACATCTGCTCGCGAAGCAAAACCCTTAACGTTCATATGCAACTCTCTCTTAATTGCTTTCCAGGGACATGTTAGAGCTTTTTGCAACGTAAACTGTGTTTCAGTACATCACAAATCACTGAGTGATGGCTCCAGCGTAGATCGGATGGGAGGCTGGAGAACCCTGTTGTGAAAGCGGTGGGTGCGAGGGTTTGCCTATGCAGCATGGCTCAGGGTTTGGCAACCACAGTCTGTGTCCTCCAGCACACGTCCCTTGAGGACATGGGGACAAAACGCTCTTTTCACTGATGTGGGAGATGACTCAAGCCACTCACCCCAAAATTGCTTTGTATAAAGAAATACTGAGGTGTGGATGGAGGGAGATGAGCCCTGTAGTTTGGGATATCAGAAGCTACCTGGTCTCTTCCTGCCATCCTGGTCCCTTTCCTGAGCATGGATACGGATGCCTTCTGGAAGTGTAAGTTTAAAATGCTGGTGTGAATTCAGGTCTCAGTTTTGGAAAGGGGCCAAACGGGTGATGTCCCTGTACTCACAATGATTTTTAGCCTGGTCTCATGAAAGAATGAGACTTGTACCACAACATACTAATTTGTGTGCATTTGTTTATATAGCAAGGGTTTTCCCTAACTACTTTTGTACTCACAAGTCAATTTCAAACATAATAGAAAGTAGAAATTTCAAATATATTTTTACAAGTGTAAATAAGGGTGCTGTGAAGTGACTCTTCATAAGGGACTGCAGTGACAGAAAAAGGGGTAATGGGTACAAACTTAAACAGGGGAAGTTTTGATTGGATATAAGGAAGAAAGAAGTTCTTTACTGTAAGGGTGGTGAGGCACTGGAATATGCTGCCCAAGAAAGTTGTGAATGCTCCATCCCTGGAAGTGTTCAAGACCACGTAGGACAGAGCCTTGGCTGGCATGGTTTAGTGTGAGGTGTCCCTGCCCACAGCAGGGGGGTTGGAACTGGATGATCTTTAGGTCCTTTCCAGCCCTAATTATTCTATGATTCTATGAAGAGAGGCTCTGTTAATGTGCTTACTGATAGGCTGCACTGGGGACTCGGACTTTGCTAGACACTCGAGAATCCACACAAGCACACTCCAGTGTTTTAATTGCAAAGGACATTTCCATTCCTGTTTATTCCTTGTTATATATCAGAGTATTCACCCTTCTCCCATGTCCAGGAAGAGACTTCTTTCTTTCACATGGGACTAAACTGCTGCTTGTGGAGTGGACTGCCTTGAAGCTGTATTTCTTCCTGACATGTCTTAGCTGATACTTGGTTGATACCATTTCATTTCTCAGCAATACTAGATGCTCGCTTGTGCAGAAAAATATCGGAATTCTTTTATTTCAATCTTTGTCTTAACTTGTGAAATCACACAACAGTAAGTTTCCCAGGTTATCAACACCCATATATAAAAAGAAGGGGTTTCCTCTTTTAAAGATCTTTGTTTTCTTTTGTCTTATTCTCATGCATTTGCACTTTGAGAGAGGATAAATGTGTGTACCATCTCTTTGTCATTCATCATTTCATACCATATTCCTCTGTGCTTCATCTCCACACAAAAAGGGAACCATCATCAGCTCTGCCACTATCTCCAGTGCTGCAGAGTTGCCATCCTCCTTCTCCCAGTGAGGAAGTGGCTGTGGTGCCTGACTAGTTATAGTTGTCACTGAAATCCCTTCTTAAAACTCACTTTTGCCATGGGTCGTCCAAAGAATTTGGTAATTGGTGAGTTTTAACATGCAGAGATTGCTTTCTAATGGGCTAATTGGTATTGTCTCATCTTTTTTCCCTTTGCCTACATCTCCCTGTTGTTTCTTACTTTAGACTTAGAACATACTTGGTGTAGAAACTGTCTGCAGTAAATCCAGTCATATATCTTTGCTATGGCAACTAGTACAAGGTCAAAGTCTGAATTTAAGGTTCATCTACTTTGAAGACCTCTTGCTTCTTGGCAAGTGTTTCCACTAGCAAATCTGGTGCAAATCTGTGTGTGAAGGCCCTTCGTTAGTTTAGATGCAAAGTTAGCGTGGTGAGTTCAGCTCCCTTTGACTGGCTATCTAAACTGTTGCAGACAAAGCAGGTGAACAGTGTCCATGTGGTCTGTATTACTAGATCTGTTGTTGATATGATCTTCACAAAGGAGTGATAGAGAGCAGATGCAAAGTAGCATCTTAAAGAGACACTGTTCCCCCCTCAGGAAACACACATCTCTAACTTAAAGCATCTTTATGCCACCATAGTTGCACTTGAACTGGATCTTGTGCTGACAGATCAATAAAATTCTCGCCCACCCTGAACTACCCCAGGATGGAAGCTGTTTTTTGACCAGGGTCCATGCATCCCTCCTCTAAGATATACACCCCAAATCTTTTCAATCTGTTAAAAAAGTTTCTCTGGTTTTCTAGCAATTTATGCAGGTCTGAAGCCCTCCAGTTCCTGTATTCCTCCTTATTGTCATAGAATCATAGAATGGTTTGAGTTGGAAAGGACCTTAAGATCATATAGTTCCAATCCCCCTGCCACGGCTGGGGGGGACCATGTCACCCAAGGCTCTGTCCAACCATCCCCAGTAAGCATTTCTCAGTAAGAAAGGGCTTCACAGGCATCTCCAGGCAGGTGGCATGAAAGAAGGGCAGCTGCATCCAGGGGAGACTACAGATTGAAATACTGTGCAGAACTTACAAAGGGAATAAACCATAATTAAGAACAGCAGTATCAGTCTGCTGTGTGACCCTGTGAAATGACTGGCATGAATTTGGAAAACCATTCTGCACTAAACAAGTCTCAGGTCCTTGATGGCACTTGGCAGACTTAAAACTCTTTCCCTGTGACATATATTGGTGTAGGCCAGTGCCTGATGTCAGGGTGGCTACCCAAAGGGTGCCTCAGCCTCAGAGTAGTTCACAGTAAGGGAAGAAAGGAGACTGTTTTCAAGGATCAAATTCAGCAGTGCTGTGGTTGCACGTAACTATTTAGGTTTACTGGAGCAGCACTCTGCAGAGGGACTAGATGCCTAGAAAAGCCAAAGGTACGTATCAAAACCCTCCACAAATTATGCTTGGAAGAGAAACTACTGAACTATTGGAAGGTACCTATCAGGTTCAGTAAATATTAGGCTTAACAGTGTAGAGGTATAAGCCAAAATGGGGCTACAGAGATCTAGAAGGGTGTATGTGTATGTATAGCTGTCTAATATTTCCAAAACTCCTTCCTCCCTAGGTCAAAAAACATGGATTGGAAATCCTTATGAATAATTCTGGTTTCAAACTGGATTGGCACTTGTCAAAGGGAAACTAGATCTCTGAAAAATTCCTAAAGGTCTCCAAAGAAGCAAGCAGACATGAAGCAAGGCAGAAGAGGGAGGAGGGTACTCACAGTCCTCCCAGGCAGGAGCTAAGGACAAACACCTTTCCTCTCAGAGGCCATTAGGGAGTTGGCCTGAGCTTCGATAAAATGAAAACAAGCTACCCTGTGGTGGTGTTTGGGCGGTAAAATATTCCCTTTACTTTGCATCCTGCTCAAGCAAAGGGCTAGGTCATGATATGACCAGGTTGGACAGAGCCTTGGGTGACATGGTCTAGTGCGAGGAGTCCCTGCCCAAAGCAGGGGTTTTGGAATTAATTGATCTTAAGGTCCTTTCCAACCCTAACTGTTCTATAATTCTATGAACATCAGCCTTCATAGAGAGTGGTCTCTTTTGCAATACACCTTCAATTCCACGACTTGAAACACCTTGTCTTCTTTGGCTACTCCATTACTGTGCCATCATAGTAATTTGAATAAATGTGAATGTATCATTTTATACCACATCCCCTCCCTTAGCAGGGAATTAATTACTGGAGTTAGGATAGGAAGGGGCTCTGCAGTTCATTCATTCCAGTATGCTTTAATGAATTCAAGAACCATTGGGTCAGGCCCTGGGTTCAAGTAAATCTACATAACTGCAGTAGTTCAGGTGATGATCTGTCCCGTTATTTTTCTTACAGTGCTGTGATTTGCCTGGGACTCTTGGTTTAACATTTACATCCTGAGTCTTGCAGAAAGTGCCAGGGGAAATTTATAACCACAAGTTAATTAGCCATGAATCAGTTAATATTTAGGCATGTGAAGTGTTATGTACATGCGAGGGATTAAGCTGTCAGAGGGAACTTTTGTTTTATATCTCTTAGGAAAGTTGTCATTTCTGTCAGCCTGCTGGTCTCCAAGTGGACACTGTGCAGGGTGACTGCAGCAGCGTTGATTAAGGGGGGAAGGTTCTTCTTGCTATTCTCTATCTTTCTGGGGCTTATTCTGTGGGATTCCCATCCAAATAATGTTTCCCTTCTCATCTTGAGAATCTATCCAAGAAACCAGATGACCCTTTGATGAGTGGGTCTAACTGATGCACAATTTGAGGGTAAGATGCATACACCTGTGCTGTACAGATCACAGCATGTCCTGCTGGCTTGGGAAGACAGACACCTGTAAGGTCCTTACAGACCTTGCTGTCTGCAGAGAGGTTCACAGCAATCAAGAGCTGAGCTCTGCGTAGCAGCAGTGATCCAGGAGTGAATTTAAGGACCCATCTGCTCCTCTTCCTGCCCAGTTCTGCTGGAGGATTTATACTCCAATCAATCCCACTTTGTCTTTTTCCTGAGCAGTGGTGTAAGGAGGTCCTACTGTGACCATCTGACATCGCCTCTGCTCCTGGCTGACACGTTCTGCCCCAGCCCAGACAATACACCATGCATAGATGCAGGCAGAGGTGAACATCTGCACCAGTTCCTTACACCACCTTGCTCCTTGGACCTTTGTGCTTCCATCGGAGCTTTAGAACAGCTGCTGAACCAATTAGCTGGGGGGCTTGAGAGGGAAAGAGATGTTTTTTTTTCTCTAGCTGGCAAACCTTATTTATATCTCTAGGGCACTAGCTATTAAGATGCTACTGTCTTCATATCCCAAGTCATCAAGGAAGGAGATCTGAAGTTAGGAATAAAGCAGAGTTGGGGGTGTTTAATCCTTTCTCTGGTGATGGAGGCTAGCAATGGTGCTATTTGCAGAGCTCTGTGTTCACTGAGCAGGAAAGGCACATCAGAACCACAGCGGGCTGGTAATGCATGCAGTAAGCTTCTGCAGTCGTGTGTTTCCCATCTTTTGATGTCAGCTTGACACAAGGAAAAGTCTGTCCATTGCTTCTGCAAGGCATTGCAATTCATTGCTGAGGCAGGGTCAGGACTGGCCCGCAGGGTAACCTGCTGAGACCAGGAAGGGATTAGGAGCTGATGGCTATGCACCATGGTGGACCTGGAAGAGATGATATTAACTTGCTATGGCCAAGAACAAGCAGACAGCATTTTGGCAGGCTCTGCAGTGCTTTAGGATGTTGATGTGGCTGCTCTGAGCTCCCTGAGGTGGCAACAACTTCTTTTCACATTGCTTCAAAGAGCTAGGTTTGATCTAAGAAAGTAATTTTTTCCTGCCTAGTTGAACCTGATGAATGTCCCTTGTCTGCAGCAGTTGCTAATAATGACCGTTTGCATGAAGAAAATGAGCACAGACGGAGCATTAATAAAGCTCTGTTAGATCCATTTAGAGAAGGTGCTTTCCCAGGGCTAAAAGCTGATGCTAAGTCATTCGCTTGTGTAACTAAAAGAAGGGATGGAGCTGAACTTCACTTTCGGTGATAAACCTCTCTAAATTACTTGGAAAAATAATGTATTCATAATGAAGTGCCATTATTGAGAAACGACTCTTACTATCAGTTTTCCCTGCTCCACAGGTCAGCTTCACAAGACTTATAACAATTTTATGGCCAGGGAAGCAGAATAAAAATGACTTTTCTTGTTAGGGGATGGTTTTACAGTTGTATATAGGTAGGCAAATGCCTCAGGTGATGTGACACCCTCCATGTCTATTCATTAGTACAACTAGAACCGTATCTCCTGTGTTATCCACTTTCTTTGGGCCTGATCTGGCTGGCTTTATTACATGAAATAACAATTTTTTATCTACTCCCAGGCCAAAGAATGTAGACTCATCCCCCTCTCTCCTCCATTACATTGTAGAGACTGCTTGAGATTGAGCAAGTGTTATTTATAAAGCAGCCATTTTAACAGAAACTGCAGAACTGCTACTGTAGGATGCTGTAGGAAAGGGAGCAATTGAAGAAGCCCAACCCCAAGCCCCTTGTAAATCATAAGGCCAGATGTTGCCCTCTTGTTCTAAATGAATAGCATGAATGAAACCTGGAGACTGCTCCCAGAGCAAGGTGCTTCTTCAAGAGCAGTGGTGGAAGGACACAGCTCTCAGCTTTCAAGATATGGGGGTCATGAAAGAAACATAGAGGTAGCAGCTCTCTGCATCTTCTTTATGGAGTCTCTCTCTAGTGTGTGTCTGTGAATTCAGACAGAAACTCCTGTGGGGAGAATAGGCTACCAGTGACTCTATTCTTCAAAATACTCTATCTACTCTAACAGTTACCAGCCCACCTCATCACATCACAGATGGGAATGTACATGCTGAGCTCTGGACACAACCACAGTGTGAAAGTTTTCATGCAAGCGGGAGAAGAGTACACAGTGAGGGAGATGGATATCCATTGTTTTTCCACAAAACACAATAGTTATTAATGATCCTACAAGTTCCCTCAACACTAATTTCCTGTTTAATTTAACAGGTGAACATCAGCTTTTTGTGGACTTAAGAGCTTATTTTTGTCCCTGATTCCAAGTCCCTCGTGGACCAGATCCCTACAACATCTATGTGATCGGATACAGCCCAGGATGTTTACTTCTGGTTCCAACACATGGTTTCTAACTTTTTGCCTCCCTTCATTATAAATCTCTCAGCTGCCAAGAACCTGGAATTTCACCCAACCCACGTAGGAGCTGGTTCTGTGTTCCCCTACTCCACATCCATTGGGAACAGCCTTCTTGGAGCAAAGAAAGTTTCACCAAGAGGAGATTAAGATCAGATCAGCTCAAGGCAATTTCCTTGAATCAAACAGACAAACAAACAACAAAAAGAAACCACTATTGAGACAGCTTTAGGATGAACTTAACACTTGATTGGCAGAAGCTGCTGTCTACAGAAGGGTTTGGGCTTTGTTGCTTCATTATCGTGATGGATGAAATAGCAGAGAATTCCCATATAGAGCCATGAGGCACTAACAGGACGTTAACCTGACTCGGCTGCATTTTTCTTAAACCCATTAGCCTAATTTTTCTCCAACTTCCACATTCACAGGGAGTGATTTCACAGGAGCACCTTCTGACTTAGCTCAGTGTAACCCAAAATCAGACTCTGGTCTCCCAAAAGAACACTTTAATTTCTAATACAGTCCATCCCCTTGTGCTCAGTCTGTTGGCAGCTCAGACCATGCACATGTACATTTCTTACAAGATCTCATGACCACAGGGAAAAGGCCCTGGGGAAATGCTGGAATTGCATATGCTATATGGAAATTATAACTTACCAGGTGCACAGTTCTTAGGAAGTCTAAGCCTCTAAGGAGCTGAAAAACCCTATTTCCTGCGTAGGAGGAGAAGGTTTTGCAAAGGTTTTCAAGCAGGAATAGAAATGCTTAAAACATAGACAAGAAAGAGGTATAATTTGTCTAGTATTTGGCATATTAGTATTATGGACACTAGGTTTTACAGGGGTGCTCGTATGAGAAATCAGTCAAAATGCATCTCTCACAAAATTAAGAAAAAACAAACAACCCACAGTCAAATTTTCCACAGGAGGAAGTTTGCTTTATTATTGTACCAGTGCCAAGTTATGCCAGATAAATGTTAGCTTCCACTGTGCTGGGCACAACACAGAAATACCATGACACCCAAAACTCATTACAAGGAACATGCAGCTTTAACAGTCAGGACACTGTATGACACACCGTATGTCATATTTTCTCATACGGAAATTGTGGCCTCAAAAGGTTAAGCAACTTTTTAAGACAAACCCAGATCCAAGCTAGAGTTAGGAATGAAATACCACTGTGCTGAATGCTGGTCCAGCACTCACTGCGCCAGCCATTTCACCAAATGAGAGTGTTCAGCCACCCAAGCACATTACACAGATCAGCAGCTTGCACAGAATAACAGAACATTTTGGGTTGGAAAAGACCTTAAGATGACCCAGTTCTAACACCCTCCCATGGGTAAGGACACCTCACACTAGACCATGTCCCCCAGGGCTCTGTCCAACCTGGCCTTGAACACTGCGAGGGATGGAGCATTTAGCACTGCTTTGAGCAACCTGTTCCAGTGCCTCACCAAGCTCACAGTAAAGAACTTTTACCTTATATCTGACTTGACCTTCCCCTTTTTTAGCTTAAATCCATTACCCCTCATTCTATCGCTGTAGATTTGTCTCCAAATAAAATCACAACCCTGTACACACCTCCACACTTCCCTACACTGCACTAGCTCCTTAATGAAACCATACCTCCATCACAGGGAAAATCATTGGCTGGCTCATTTTTGCAAACAGAACCTGCTCCAGCCTCTTCCCATTCACACACCTGTTTTCATAGAGTTTTTCTGAATGCAGCTCAGCTTCTGTCTACACTTCACCCAGATGCACTCTGCTTGCTAGCAACATCAGCTCCTCTGTTTGCTGCTAGCAACATCTTGCTCACTGCCTTCAGATCAGCAACAGCTGTTTCCTTTGCAGGTATGGAAGTCATTACATTACCCAAGAACTGCTAAATACCTCTAATTGCCAGTAGCAGTATAGCAATCCCAAGGTGAAAGACATGACTTGAGTAATTCCTGTCTGTAGTTTTAAACTCACAGTCCTATGTCAAAAAAGCATGGAGTAGCTCCTGGTGGAAAAACGTTAGCAGTTATTGGAAGAGATGGCCAAAGAGCATCCACTAAGTTAGGAGCCTGTGTCTTAGTGATCTGGGGAGGACCATAGGATGAAGGCAAACATGACGTTGCTTCTCAGGAATATTTTCCTTCTTGTCAGCAATTTGCAGTTCAGCTACAAGGTACATCTTGTACCTAATAGCTCTATGCTGTTTTCTGTGAATTTGCCTAGTGGCTTTTTGAACTCAGGCAAAGGTCTGATATCTGCAGCATCCAGTGTCAAGGAGTCCCAGAGTTTAACACAGAAGCCTCTTCTTTTGTTTGAATCTGTTATCTTTATGCAGTGCTTTACTGTTGCATTTTTCAGGAGGGAAAGTGAGCACCTGCTTATTGCTGGCTCCCTAAGTGCCCCTCCTGTGCTCAGAAGCTTCCAGCATCTCCTGACTGGTGTGCTGTAACCCAGTTGCTGCAGAGACCAGCAGCTGATGAATTCAGCTGCCCTCTTCTCTGAGCTGCAGGAGATCTGTGTTATTAGTATTTATTTTCCTGTTATTTCCTCCTAAAATGACTCTTTTTTTTTTTTTTTTATGATTAACAAAGCTCATATTCAATTAAATGCTTAAAAATGTGGATAAACTACCACGTTGTGACTCTCCTAATCCTTAGCTATCCTTTCCCTGCCTCTTCCACCCTCCCTAAGGTCTTGACCTGCAGTTTGAGAAACTACTTTACTGTACAGCAGTTGAGCCAGTGGAAATATTCTTAAACTGCCTTTTTATATGACTGAAGTACTTATTTATGATCAATATGTTTGTGGTTTGAAATAGGACTGTACATCTCAGCAGTTCTTCCACAGCTCATAGAACTGTGTATTGACATCAATGGGCTGAATTTTACTGGGTCTTAAGAGATCAGTGAGTATTAGACATGTTTCAGGTGTTGCCATGTCACTGAAATGATGAAGTTTGCATGTTGGAAAGACCCAAGAAAAAGCCTGTGAAATTTTTCCCCCTTCTTTTGATCCTCATCTAACACTTATGCTGATTTTAGAGATTTGGAAACTGAGGTACAGAGACTTGGGCTGCATCAGAGGTCAATTCTCGGGCAGAAACTGGCCTTGGTTCTGTTTTCCTTCTCCTTGTGCTTTAAAACCAAGCTCCAGCCTTACTGAAGGTTAAGGAATGCTTTGCAAATTGTTAACTGAGGAGCATCAGTTAATATTTTGCTTCACAGAGGAACTGAAGCAAGGTCATTTCTACACAATTTAACAAGGAGGTAAAGGCAAAGGAAACTACACGCCATCCATCTCGGATCCCAAAAATCCTAACTTGGAAGCTAATGCAAGGGGAGGAACCTTGAGCATCGTAGGCCATGTAAGGATTTCTGTTATACCTTGCAGGCTGGCGTTTCTTTTCAGGAGCAATGGCGTAAGTAATACATAGCAGAAGAAATTATAATCAAGTAGTAACCTTTGAAGCAGAACATACAGTGAGTACAGTGTCCGATACTTTAATTAATAAAATGCTTGTGACAAGGAATGCCAATGAAAACACGCTGCATTTGCTGTTTATGCAACATAGTGTGCAAATAAACAATGAACAGTAGAAAGTTACATGGGATTAAACTTTGGTAGTGAAAGACATCAGTGATAGGATGTACAGGCTTGAATTCCTCAAACAGAAGCAATTGGATCTGGCTGGACAAATGCCAACAGAACATTCTCATTGGGAAATATAATCCCATTGAAATGCAATTACTTCACTAAGTCATGCAGGAACTTTTT
Organism: Forpus xanthops; assembly: GCA_032466535.1. NCBI lineage: Eukaryota > Metazoa > Chordata > Aves > Psittaciformes > Psittacidae > Forpus > Forpus xanthops. The sequence goes on from JASSUY010041309.1 coordinate 34,562, forward strand.
AAAATCCTGGAGGAAATGCTGGAGGAAAAATTTCTGCTCAGATTTAAGCCCATTGCTCCTGAGCTAACTTCTTCTGCATTATGCATTGCGCAGTCCATAAAGACCATCAGTTGTTTAAAATGCTGCTGGCCTCTCCAACTTATTTTTCTGTTAGCCAAAAGCCTGG